>CM076580.1:1450047272-1450181391 GCA_034641835.2 Pinus albicaulis
TCTTCTCATAATTCCCTATCATAGACATCCAAAAATTTTATAAATGTGAAAATTAAAAAAGTAACAAAAGCAATAACCAAAAAAATTATGTATGTACTTGGTATGATAACATCTTCTCCTCCTATTTCCATCTCCAAAATTATTTCAACATCATGCACACTATATTGATTATTTGTTTTCTTCCCACTTTCATCATTCCCTATTTTAGAATATCCATTATTAGTCATTTTAGTAAAAATTTTGTCAACTCAGAAATTTGAACAAAATTGTATCCAAAGTATTATAAGGGAAACAACAAAGAAACTGTAGTACCTGAATTTTCCAAGAAGCTAATGGATCCTGGGTTTGATAGTTGAAAATATTTGTAACTATTCAACATTATTGTCCTCTGTGACTCTATTTTCACAACACATGAAATTCTTCTTCTTATGTACAAAAATCCTTGATTAAATTCCCCCCCCCCCCCCCTTGCATAAAGCAAAATAACTACTTTTGCATCACTACATTGATGATGTTTTCCTAATAAATCCACGCAAAAATCATAATCTCTCTCCTTTTCATCAAGTGTGTCTTCAAATTTGTGAGAGTATTTTGAATCCTCAAACATTTTTAATTCTCAAGTATAAAAATTTATATTCAAAACTATATCATAACTATAACTATTTCGGGACTTATATTTAGAAATTCCACTAGTCATTCTATATTTGAACTTGAAGTTCTTTATGGAAATTTCCAAAGTTTGACGTACATCATTACAAAACCAAATTTCTACTAAGATAATTGTAGTAAATACATTCAACTCATTTTTTCCGATAAGAAATCGAAAAAATAAATATAATATCTCGTGTGGAATGGTTCTTTTCTCAATTCCAATGTATCCCTAACAACAAGGTCAATATGTAAAACTAGCTGCAAATGACATGGAAAAGAGTGCAAAAGTGTTGACAAAATATTAGGGCCCCCAAAATTAAAATCAAATTCAAAATTTTTGTCAACCTATTCAATGTTTTTTGATCCATTTATCATTTTGTCGAGGACTCCACATTCTTGTTTAGAAAGGGAATCTATGTTTGTATTATGTGTTCCTTTTACATAAGTAGACCCTGCCACAGTGTTGCAAAAATTGGAAAATATGATATCATTAATTTCATAATTCTCAAGAATATTGAATGTGGTAAGTGTTGGAAATACTTGGAGGGGGGGGGGGGGGGCAGGGAAAATCAGTATTCCTTTCAATTAGCGCATTATTTAATCTTCAATTATTATCAGTGTTTGTACAATGATAGAAAAAAATAGGAGGAACACAAATGCGTATATTTTTTAAGGTGAAAACCCACTTCGGGACAAAAACCACCTAATTCTTTTCTAATAATTCTTAAATATTCAACTCCAATTGAAAATAAAGCTCCAACTTCCTAGAATCTAGAAAAGCATTCTTCTCTAGCTCCCACTAGATGGATGCTCCAATGCCCGAGATTATTTAGTAGTCAACTAAATGGATGCCCCAACACCCAATGAGCTACAACTCACCCTAGCACCACCCTACCACCCATAGAAGAATAAAAGAAGAATGGACTCCCGTACCGGGAAAAATGGTCCACTTTACAATGATATAGAATGATGTAGAAGAAGAAGATATACTAGACCATAACCCAAACTTTGACACAACCACCTAATGATTATCCTAGACCTCCCAACACTGCCTCTTCAACCCTTGGCAGATAGACACTAGTACAATTTTTACAATAATGTATTTACAATGACTTAGTACAAAGATACCTTTACAATGATTGTATGCAGTGCTTCCCACTTGAATACTTCATATGATGAACTACTTTTTGCTGTTATGCACCTTGGTTTCTGCTCTTATCATGCTACCCTCTGCTGCACCTTGCTTTGCTTTTCTACCGTAGAAAGCTCGGTCCTTTGCAACCCTTGACAGCACATGATCTAGCTTTTTCTTGCCTTCTAGGAGCTCAATATTGAATCTGGTGTATCTATGTTATTTCAGATCCTCAATATCTTATTTTCAGTCCTTTAGTATTCCTATGACTCATATTTCCAATGCCACAGGTTTGACCCAATTTTGATTCTTCAAGTGAGATTTATACCCAACCTCTCACAATGCCCTAATTATGGACTGTTTCAAAACATCGCACTTGTATGGCGTGCCACGTGTCACTGTTTCTTCATTTGGATCTGAAATTGATAGAGAAAAAAATATATACTTTGAAATATCTACCAATTTTTATGGAATTCCAATCCGATACTCAGAGAAGGAGTTATCATGATTTTACCAAGGTCACTTCTTTGAGATGAATTTCAGTAGCTTGCAAAAACTCTGACTTCCACAGATCATATCTCCAAAAATATTCCGCACCTTGATCTAAAATTTTTACAGCAACTTCCTCAGGATTTCAATTTCACCTCATAAAAATTTCAGCTTCTGAACTTTGTAGAAAAAAATTTAGACCAAAAATTCCACGATGACGTGTTTCAGATGGTTGAATCCTTTGCCTGAGGAAATGAAGATCACAATTTATATAAATGGTTAAGTTGAGAGGGGCTTCAACAAGTGAAGGTGGGAGGGATTTTAGGAGCTTAAAAAATATTAATTATGACATTCAATGACCCATGTGCCAACCCCATGGGGTTTTAGCCCACCAACTCAGGGTACAAACTTCAAACATGAATATCTCTTAAATCGTGAAGAATTACATGGCGTGCCATATATCAACGGAAACATCTCGACAAGTAGAAACCATAAAAATCATTATTGACCCAGAATATATTAATTTTTTAGGAAAAAATTCCCATGCAATGTTGGGTTAGCCCCTGGTGTTTCTTGGGTTGACATCAATGACAACCGCTAATCAACAATCTCCCCCTTTGGCATTGATGGCAACACAAGTACTCCCCCTGCGATCATGACACCTCTTCCTACAACATTCTCTCCCACTTTGACATCAATGGAAAAGGGTAACTCCTCCTGAAACACAACCATCCTGCAGACCTGTATATACTTCCACTCCCCCTAACACACAACCATCCTGTATACCTGTAATCTACTTCCACTCCCCCTTTATATTCTGAAAAAGTAAAATCTAATGAAAACTTGGGAGAATCCGAAGCTTCTGGTGAAGATATTCCAATACTGGAAAATATTTAATATGTGATTCTTTTGGTGCTACTTGGAATCTTACTACTTGTCCAACTGCTTTCTTAACATCTAGTGAGGAGGCTATTACATATAGAAGACTACTAATCATAGATCTGTACAACCTTTGATCCACATCCTTAGATGAGTCGTTTATGCTCAATTTGCAACCTGTTACCATTGGAGTAAGGATGGGTTTGAAATCTTCCATTTTAAATTTCTTGAGCATTTCCTTGATGTACTTGGCATGACATATAAATATTCCTTTCTCTTGCTACAATATTTGAAGCCCTAAGAAGTATGTCAGCTCACCAAGTAAAGACATCTCACAATCACTTTGCACCTTTGTAGCAAACTTCTTACTTAGTCGATCATCATTGCTACCAATTATTGTATCATCCTGTTTAGCTATTAGACATGCTTTAGTTGCTTCATCCAAAACATATATGTCGTTTGGAGCTCGACTTGCTGTAGCCACAATTTCACCATATGCGCCTTTCCTGATTTTACATTTTGTGGAGTTGAATAGTATTGTGTGTCCTTTATCACACATGTGTCCAACACTGAGAAGATTGTGATTCATGTTTTCAACCAATAGAACATTCCTGGCTAGAGCATCTTTTCCTCCGAGAGTGACAGTACCTGATCCTATAACATTTGAAGATCCATCATTTCCAAAGGACACGGTTCCATCCTTCTTCTCTTTCAGAGATACAAATTTATTTCTATATCCAGTCATATGCATTGAGCAACCACTATCAACATACCACACATATTTTTTATTTTGAGCCTTGAAGCAAGAGCACAGTTATCATTCTTCTTCTTCTTCCATGTTCGTTTGTTCTGTGGCTTCGAAGATTCTTCTGGAGGATTTTCAAGTCTGCAGTCTTTGGCTATGTGTCCAATGTTTCGACATTTGTAACATTCAATATTATTTCTTAAACGTTAAAATCTATTAATGTTTCGCTGAGCCCTGGGAGGTTCATATTTGACATATCTCCTAGAATTGTATTCGTTCCTAGGTACGTGCGACATTCTACAGCTTTATGACCAAATTTTCCACATGAATAACAATAGCCATAAAAAATATGTTGGTACCTGGATGGAAATTTTCGTCAAGGAACTGTCTTGCAAGGATTTTCTTGCAAATATTATCCAATGAAGTCTACATGCAAGTTAGATCTCATAGGTTCATTGTATTGTTTTTGTATAAGGTCCTGCTTCTTCTTCTTTGTAACTAATGCCAGTTTTGTGGTTGTAAGATCATTGATTGTTGATGAGTTCTTCCAATGCCCTTGAGTTGTTGGCATAGTTTTGGATAGTTTTTCCTTTCTTCACTTCCTCACACAGTGAGACTACTTCGGCTTCTAATTATTCCCTTTCTTGGTTGCTTTGTTCCAACTTCTTTTGAAGTGACTCTTCAATGCATTTGTGTTCTTCAACTTCAATTTTGAGACCTTGAACTTTTTCTTCAAGAGTATTGGAATGGATCTTCTCCACCTTGAGATCTTTTATATGCTTGATTCCTTCCTCATAAAATTCTTCTATGGTCCATCCTTCTTCTTCATTGTTTGATACCTCTTGTTTATTGTGCTTGTGTTTATTGTGCTTGGCCATAAAAAATACTCTCTCATTGGCTTCTTCTTCACTGTCATTGTCTTCATCAGATGATGAGCTATCTTCTTTAGAGAGAAAGTTCCTTTTGGATCCTTGCTTGCTGAATTTCTAAAAACCTTTCTTTCCTTTTGAGTTTCCATTACTTCTGTTTGGACATTTTGCTGCAAAATTCCCAACCTCATTACAGCTGAAACATATCAATGGAAGTTTACCTTTGAATTGTCCCTTACCAATTTTTATTTTTCTCGTGAAGTAAGCATATTCTTCATCTGAAAGACCTTCTTCATCATCTCCCTTTTCTTCACACTTGCAGGTTCATGTCTTTTCAATTGAAGTTTTTTTATCCTTATTGGTTTTCTTAGATGCAATGAACGTAGTTTCTAGATGTGAAGTACCCTCTTCTTCATCATGTCTCATTTCATATGCTATGATAACTCCATGTAATTCCTCTTTGTTGAGTTTGTCCAGATTTGCATTGTATTCTAAGACTGATACCTTTGGGTTGAATCTCCCTGGTAACATTCTAAGAATCTTTCGTATAATAGTCTTCTCATCAACAGGCTCTCCCAATCCTTCCAGAGTATTGGTTATTTCATCAACGTATTGGAAGTATGCAGCAACGTTGCAATATTCTTTCATTCTAAGTTGCTCAATTTTTTCTCTATAGATTTGAAGCTTTTCTTCTTTGACATTTGAGTCACCTGCATATATATTCTCAAGCTTGTCCCATACATTTTTGGCAGTTTTACAACCCAGCACCTTATGATAAGCAGATTCAATAAGTCCACTAATAATAATATCCTTTTCTTTTGCATCATTTACCAAATTATTCTTACCTTGTTCATCCGTTGTTGATGTAAATCCATTTTGAACAGTTTCCCATACTTCGTAACCTTGCACCAAGAGATATACCTCCATTCTTCCTTTCCAGAGTGCATAATTATTTTCATTGAATAGAGGTACACCATTCTTGGTATGCTCCATGACCTCCTTCCAACTGTTAAACTACTATTGAAGGAACCAAGCTCTGATACCAATTGTTGGAAATACTGAGAGGGGGTGCGGGGGTGAATCATTATTCCTTTCAATTAGAGCATTAGTTAATCCTCAATTATTATCAGTGTTTGTACAATGATAGTAGCAAACAAGAGGAACAAAAATTCACATAGTTTTTAATGTAGAAACCCACTTTGGGACAAAAACCACCTAACACTTTTCTAATAATTCTTAAATATTCAACTCTAATTGAAAATAAATCTCCAACTTCCTAAAATCTAGAAAAGCATTCTTCTCTAGCTCCCACTGGATGGGTGCTCCAATGCCCGATATTATTTAGTAGTTAACTGAATGGATGCCCCAACACCCAATGAGCTAAAAATCACCCTAGCACCACCCTACCACACTATAGAACAATAAAAGAAGAATGGACTCTCGTACCAGGGAAAATGGTCCACTTTACAATGATATAGAATGTTGTAGAAGAAGAAGATATACTAGACCATAACCCCAACTCTAACACAACCACCTAATAATGATCCTATACCTCCCAACACTGCCTCTTCAACCCTTGGTAGATAGACACTAGTACAATTTTTACGATAATGTATTTACAATGACTTAGTACAAAGATACCTTTACAATGATTGTATGCAGTGTTGCCCACTTGAAGACTTCATATGATAAAATTCTTGCTATTGTTATGCACCTTGGTTTTTGTGCTTGTCATGCTACCCTTTTCTGCACCTTTCTTTTCTTTTCTATCGTAGAAATTCTGGTCCTTTGCAACCCTTGACAACACATGATCTAGCTTTTTCTTGCCTTCTAGGAGCTCAATGTTGAATCTGGTGTATCTCTGTTATTTCAGATCCTCAATATCTAATTTTAGGTCCTGTAGTAGTCCCCTGAGTCATTTTTCTAATTCCATTGGTATGACCCAATTTAGATTCTTCAAGTGAGATTTATACCCAACCTCTCACAATGCCCTAATTATGCACTGTTTTAGAAAAGTGAAATTATATGGCGTGCCACGTGTCATTATTTCTTCATTTGGCTTTGAAATTGATAGAGAGAAAACTATAGACTGTGCACTATCTGCCACTTTTTACGGAATTCCAATCCGATACTCAGAGAGGGATTTATGATGATTTTACCAAGGTCACTTATTTGAGATGAATTTCAAGAGCCTGCAAAAGCTCTGACTTCCATAGACCATATCTCCAAAAATATTGCGCACCTTGATCTGACATTTTTACAGACGCTTCCTTAGGATTTCGGGTTCACCTCATAAAAATTTCAGCTTCTGAACATTCGTAGAAAAAAATTTAGAGGAAACATTCTAGGATGACATGTTTCAGATGGCTGAATCCTTTGCCTAAGGAGGAAATGAAGATCACAATTTATATAAATGCTTAAGTTGAGAGGGGCTTCAACAAGTGAATGTGGGAGGGATTCTAGGAGCTTAAAAAATATTAATTATTACTTTTCAATTACCCATGCCCCAACCCCATAGGGTTTTAGCCCACTAACTAGGGGTACAAACTTCAAACGTGAATATCTCCCAAACGGTGAAGAATTACATGGCGTGCCATATATCAACGTAAACATATCGACAAGTAGAAACCATAAAAATAATTATTGAACCATAATATATTGATTTGATAGGACAAAATTCCCATGCAATATTGGGTTAGCCCCTGGTGCTGTTTGGATTGACATTAATGACAACCGCTGATCAACAGTAAGAATATTATCATTCAATTTCTCATCATGACTTTGACAATATGTAACCATTGCATCCAATATTTTTCTATTGGTTTTCAATTTATAATAACAATATTTTAATTTTATGGCATTTTTTGGATGATTAGTTGTAGAATAAAACCAAATGGTTCCATCCAATAACTTATCTGCTACTAAAGAAATTTATTTTATGGTTAATCCCTGAAGGGGATGAAAATTCGCCACTATCAAACTGTGTATACTATTCTTCTTATATTTCTCAAAATCAAGTTGGCTTGGAGAACACTTTAATGTGCCTAGTTGGTAGCAATTAAATACAGTGTCCTACTTATCCCAAATATCTTGATTAAGATATAAGATAATTTTTTTATCTGAAAAATTTGCAATTGGACAGTCAAAGGAGCACAACATTTCATCATCCACCTGATAAAATCATCCATATAAACTAATAAAAATTCAATGCATATATGAAATTAAATAAGGTATAAACTAATGAGAATTCATTAAAAAAATGAGAAAATATGATGCACATTATTCATTTTAATCATTTATCTAAAATAAAAAGGGATACCATAATGAAATGTTAAATGAAAAAATAATAAAATATCATACCTTGTCTTAAATTGTCTTAGAACATCCAATCCTCCCTTTCGTTAGTTTTTAATTGTAAATTAATAAATATAATTTTGAGAGGACACAATCAATAAATGGAGTTTTGTAGAAACATTTTTGGTAGAATTTAGTTGATAACAAATGTGAATCGCCTCGGTGGATTCATCTGATGGATGCAAGATTTGAGCATTACATTTTTTATATTTTTTTTTCACCTCCATAGATACATTATATTTAGGATTTGTTAAAATTTATTTCACTGCTTGAAGGGTCCATTGACCATAAACTATCAAAAAATTGATATTATTATCATCTAGATCTGTCTCATTCATAGTTTTGACAAATTTCACCAATGGATCAAACTCATTGATGTCAAATGGAATCAGAAGAGCATTAGGTAATGAGGTTTGAATTTTCTCTAGGAATGATTTCACTGATACTTGAACATTTAAGTGAACATTTAAATCATCTCGTGATATCAATTTAAACACTTTGGGGGCTTCTATACATATTACAACATCCACCTTTCTACTAAAGGTGTTTTAAAATAGATAGCAATGCTTGAAAGCTTCATGAATTTTATCGCATTGATCTGAAAAGTTTTTCTCTCTCAGATTCAACTTTCCTAGCTTTTTGAAAAATTTTAGTAGGTTTGAAATCACTTTCAGTAATGTTCTCTTCTAATTCAGATAAATATACTCTTCTCAATGAAAGTAAATGATAATCGAGTTTATGATCTGATATTTTTTCAATAAGTCTTCCCTTTGTTGTAAATAAATAAGTATAAATGATGTTTTTTTACATCTTGCATAACGGTATCTTACAATGGTAGTGATGTGTTTTAAAAGATATATGCAACTATTCCATCTAGATCTCACAAAGCTCTCATAGTTATCCAACTTAAACATTGAATTATTTACCGTATTTGGTGAATCGTTACTTGAAGCTTCAATCAAATATGGTCTAAATATTGTACACTCCACTTGACAAGAAATTAATTTTACTTCATTTTGTTTAATTACCTCCACTTGAAATTCAATTTCATTTTCATTGTAAGCATAAAAATTAATAATTATTCCAAATGCCTCAGGTTCTTTTCCATATATGGATCCAAATAGGTACATATTAGGATACATATTCATGATAGTTTCTATCTGGATATACCAATCTTCCACAAACTCATATTTATTAGATGTGTTGAATTTTTTAATCATTTCGAAGGTAGAAATTGAAATTGTTATTGATACTTCCATTTGAGTTTATTTTTATTTTTCTTAAATGATGACTGTAACATTTCACTTGCTTTGGTGCCAACCAATTCTGCATAGACAAATAAAATTAAAAAATTCATAAATCAAAATGAAATTAAAATTTCAAATATTGTCATGTAATGTTATTTTAAAATTTACAAGACCACCTAATCTAACCATTTATAAGACAGTATACATAAAATATAAAACACCGATACCAATTGAAGGAGACATTGTTTGTATATCACATTTTTTTTCATTTTCCCTTCACTCCTTTACTTGGAATGGCAGGGACGCAAGATTACATATCTTATGAAAAATAAATAAATAAATTATGGAAGGGATGAAATACAAATAATTATTAAACAACCTTATAATACAATATTTTCATTTACATACACATTAATAGAGCACATGTGTTATGCAAGTTTACTATATGACAGCAAAAGTAATCACCTAAATAAAATTGTTAGGAAAAGAAAAATCATAAGAGAGTATACATAAAATATAAAACAACCATACAAATTAAAGGATACATTGCTTGTATATCCCTTGTTTCTCATTTTTTCTTCACTCCTTTACTTGGAATTTGATGGATACGAGATTCTACAGCTTATGAAAGAAAAATAAAGAAACAAATCAACTATGGAAAGCATGAAATAAAAAATATTATTAAAAAACCTTATAATACACTATTTTCATTTTTATACACAATCATAAAGGAGCACATGTATAATGCAAGTTTATTATATGATACCAAAAGTAATCACCTAGTTAAAATTGTTAGGAAAGGCAAAATACCCATGTTAGTATGGGGTTTCGACATTAAAAACCCACTCCTAGTGTTATTTGCATGTGTTTTATGTAAAGGTGGATCTATAATGTGGAAAATCCAACTAACATGGTGTATTTCAATTTTCATAGCAATATTAGGTAGGATATTATTCAATAATAAATCAAAATTCATTAAGCTATAAATTGCATACTAGAATTTTGTCAAATTATTTGAAAATCAATATAAAATATATTTTTAGAATCTCACAATTTGTGTCATAGTTCTTAGGATCTGCAAACATTTGTAATAATTTATAATGATAAAACTTTAAATGAATTAAAAAATATTATGAATTCATATTCTATAACATCTCGTTTCATACATATGCACACAAGAAAAGAAGCTCAAAGCATATGCAAGTTTTCTTAAAAGATAAGGATAACATGAACTTCATTAATCAACAATAATTTATTAGCAACAATTGTAACAAAGTACAAACTAATTTTAAAATTGTCTTGAAATTTAAAGATTTTGGTGTTGTATTTGGTGAACTTCCTTTTTCTTTGGATGATTCCTTTGCATTTTCATTAGCTTCAGGGTCCATTTTTTCTGAAAATAAAGTAAGAAACTATTATCATACTTTCAAACTATTGAAGAAAATATGAATTTACAAATACTACCACTAATTTCATCATTGTATGTGTAACAAAATGAACAAGAAAAATAACAAGTGTAGAGATCACAATAATAGCTACTCATGGTTTTGATTAGAAAAAAGGCGCCACCCCTAAATAATTCATTATGTCCTTTAATTGTGTCTATAAGAAAGCTAGCACCTGCTAGCTTTCCTTCTAGCACAAGCATAACCATGTTACCAAAATACAACAATACCTTGTGAATAAATATCAACAATAGTAGATACTACAACAACATCATGTTTACAAAAAATTTAAATTTTATAGTCATGTATATTCTTTGTTTTCTATAGAGACCATAAAAAAGGAAAACACATTGAATAATTTTTTCTATCACACACAAGAGATTACCAACAACATTTCTTTGTAAATTAAATCTAGTGAATGATTAAATTCATTCTATCACAAAAAAAAAAAAACAAACAAACAAACATTGCAACAATAATATTTCCTAGGGCTTCTCCATCTTAATGAAATTTGTCCTTACTTTTTGAAGACAATGAGGTTTTAGTCCATGCCTAGATAGATCGTTGTTAGAATATAAGAAATTTTAAACCCTCAAATGATTAGAAGGCCCTTTGTATGGAATATGTGGTATAATAATGAAATATGGGACACATAGAAGCATGTTTCCAACAACAACTTTGCATTGTGAAAAAAATCATTTTATACTACCCTATATCACAAACACAAGCACATTATCAATAAAAACGTTTCAAGGTGAAGGAAATGTAATGCATGTTAAATTTGATTTTAGCATAAAAAAAAAAAACACATAACAACATTGTATGGTAAAATAAATCTAGCATGTAGTAGAATTACTTCTAGAAACAAGAAGAGCACGCTGCCAACAACAATATTGCAAACAAAATCAAATGAAGCACATGCTAGATTTTTTTCTAAAAAAGACATGAGAACATTGCCAATAAAAAAATTGGAAGGTGAAAGAACTTTAAGCATGCCAAATTTACTAAATAAAATCTCATGTCAACATTGCAACGTGAAATAAATTTAGCGTGTGCTAGATTTACTTCTAACACAAGCATAAGCATCTTGAAAACAGCAACATTGCAGCAAGGTAAAAGGAAATCTAGCACATGCAACATATTTTTACAACACAAACATAAGAAAATAAAATCTTCTATGGTTAAAGAAACCTAATACATGTTGCATTTACTTTTAGCATAAACACGGGGATGTTAAAAATAACTTCATTGTAAGGAAAAATAAATCTAGCACACACAATATTTTCTTCTAGCACAAACAAAATCACATTGCCAATAATAACATTGTAAGGTGGAACAAATCTAACACGCGCTATATTTAATTCTATCATAAAAAAATCACATAACAACATCACAATGTGAAATAAATGTAGCATATGTTAGATTTACTTCTATCACAAACACAAGCATACTTTCAGCGATGCAAGAAAAAATAAATCTGGTGTGTGCTAAATTTCCTTCTAGCATAGACATAAACACATTTCCAATTAAAAATAATGGAAAGTGTTAGATTTTATTCTAGTATAAATAACTATATTGTTAAAAATAAGATGGCATTGTGTAGAAAATATAACACATACTATATTTCCTTCTAGTACCAATTCATAAACATATTGCCAATAACACCATTATTGGGAAAAACAAATCTAACACAGGTTATATTTCTTCATATCAGAAATAGAAGTACATTGAAAATAATAACATTGCAAGGTGAAATAAATCTAATGTATACTAGATTTCCTTCTAATGGAAACATTTTCACATAAAAAAATTGTATGGTGAGAAAAATTTAGCTTTTGTTATATTTACTTCTAACACAACCATATAAATATTTCTAACAACAACAATGTAGAACAAAAAAAATCTAGGAGATGTCAAAATTTCTTTTAGCCAAAACACAAATATCTTACTAATAACAACATTGCAAAGTAAAACAAATGTAACATGTGCTATATTTTCTTTTAGCGCAAACATAGGCACATAGGAACATTATAGAGTGAAAGAAATTTAGTAAGTGCTAGATTTATGTCTACCACAAATACAAGCATGTTTCCAACAACAACATTGTAGAGTATAAGAAATATAGCATGTGATCAATTTTATTAGAACTCAAACACAAACACGTTTCAAATTGAAATAAATCTAACATGTGCTATATTTCCTTTAGCACATAACAATATTGTAGGACTGAAGAAATCTAGTGCATGCTATAGATTTATTTCTATCACATACACAAGCACATTCCAAGGTGAGGGAAAAATAACATGTGCTATATTTCCTTCTAGCCCAAACATAAGAACATTTCGAATAACAAAATTATAAGGTGAGATAAATCTAATGTGTGTAACATTTCCTTCTAGCATGAACACAAGCAAGCAAGCACATTATAAGGTGAAAACAATCATGTTGAGGACAACAACATTATAGGGCAAAGGAAATCTAACATGTGCTAGATTTCCTTACAACACAACACAAACACATTATAAGATAAAACAAATCTAGCACGTGCTAGATTTACTTCTAGCACACACATAAGAACATAACAACATTGTAGGGTTAAATGAATCTAACACACACTAAATTTACTTCTAGCACAAGCTAAAGGATATTGCCAATAACAACATTGAAAGAAAAGAAATTATATAACATCTGCTAAATTTCCTTCTAACATAGTCACATGCATATTTCCAATAACAACATTGCAAGGTCAATGAATCTAGCATATTTCCTTCTAGCACAAACAACCAGATTTCCAACCACAACATGGCATTGTGAAACAAATCTGTCACATGCTAAATTTCCTTCTATCTCAAACACAAACACATTTTCAATAAAAATGTTGCAAGTTGAATTCTAGCACGTGCTAAATTTACTTCTAACACAAACACAAACACATAACAAACATTGTAAGGCGAAAAAATCTAGCATGTGCTATATTTACTTTTAGCAAAAACTCAAGCCTATTTCCAACAACAAAATTATCAAGGAAAAGAAATATAATACATGCTAGATTTCATTCTATCATAAATGAAAGTGAATTTCTAATAAAAACATTGTAAGATGAAAAAAATATAATGACTAATATATTTCCTTCTAGCATAAATAATCACACATTTTCAATAACACCATTGCAAGGTGAAGGAAATCTAACCCATGCTAAATTTTCCTATAGAAAAAAAAATAATCACATAACAACACTGCAAGGTTAAAGAAATCTAGCTCATGTTAGAGTTAGTTTTAGCACAATCACAAGTATATTTCCAAAAGCAATATTGCAGGGGAAAAATAAAACTATTTTTTGCTAGATTTTCTTCTATCATATATACAATGCATTCTCAATATAAACGTTCAAAGGTGAAAGAAATATAACATGTGATATGTTTACCTTTAGCAGAAAGACAAGCATATTGTCAACAACAAAGGTGCATGCCAAAAGAAATCTAGGACCTGTTAAATTTTCTTCTAGGAAAAAGACAAACACAATGGAAATAATAAAATGACAAGGGGAAAGAAATATAATGTGTGCTAGATTTCCTTTTAGCACTAACAACTAGATTGTCACAAAAATTATGAAATTAGAAAAATTTCCAGGCTATGTGGGTTTTTCTCCATGAAGTTTCATAGAAAATGTAGTAAAAACAGTTTTGAACAGGAAACCAACCATGCCAATTTACTTGTATGCAACTTAGGGTTGGGTTCTAGTGGCTTGGTAGAGCACTAACTCGTTTAACATGGGGTTCTGGCTAGTTAATATTGGACTGATTTCATGGATATCTAAATCTGATCTTGAGAGGACACTGTAAATATTTTTCATTTAGTAAATATTTTGAACCAACATAATATAAAGTTGGAGCAGTCGCTTGTATATTTAACACTGGTTTTGTTGGGTAGTAGTGCAGTGCATATAAGCCCTTGTTAATATGGCTTGTTTGAGTATGTAGAGCTATTTCCTCTCGATTTTGGCTCTATGAATCTCAAATCCCAGAGACATGAATATGTTTCAGCTATGGGAAGGGGTGGATGCAGAGGAATAAGGGTAAACATGTGAGTATAGTTTTCTTATATTATTCTTGCATACAATGGTACTTTGGCACCTATAATACTAATGGCCCAATTAATATTTCAGCTACTTCAAATAATTAGTAACTATTGGGTGGCATGGGAAACCCCTACAAAATAAAATGAGAGTTCCCCTGTTAGAAACTCCCTTCTCATTCTCGCTTATGTTGCTCTAAAATTAAGCAACTCTTTGTTTTTTCTTGTGAGATCTATGCTTATTTCATTGGTTAGACATAAAACTTGCAATCAACTTTCCAACAATCTGCACAAGTGTATATTTCGTGCACCAATGTCCTTTCATGCAACTCCATTTGGGTGAATATTGAATCAGGCATCAACTGATCAAAGTGCAATGGACACATTGATTCGTACACAATGAGGAGCTTTGGATTTTGCATTTATACAACTTTTGATGATCATTGCAGTCATGTCTCAAATTTCTTAGCAGGTATTCATTGTTTTTATACCAGTGGGTTCAACTTGTATATGGTATCATCAATATTACATACCATCAACTAGGGAAGTGGCTTCGCTATCATTAATTTCTAGAGCTCCAATCATACAAAATTTTGGAGAATCAATCTTTGGAGCAGTCACCATTAGAATTTTTTACCATGAGTCTTGGTTCATGCAGAGAAATATCTAGTTGATTGATATGTATACTAGATCCAGTCTCCACAATGTTGGGGCCAATGCATAGCTTAGTATTCTGATGGATTTTCTACCAAATATTTCGTTTTCATTCTCTGCAATATTCCTAATGGAAATTTACAATGATAAACAAAGCAAGCATAGTAAAAACAAACAAACAAAAAATTTACAACACATTAAACACCCATAAATATCCATAAATTGCTGACTTTGAATGATGGTTGTTAGGGCCTCATCCGGTGCCCAAAACATTCCAAGAAATTAACCTTGAGTTCTCCTTCGATAACCCACAAAAACCATTGAAGGAATTTCCGAAATGTTGACCTCTGAATTTTGTTCCAATTTCCCCCTAACTCCTCTAATTATTGGCTAAGTTGACACCAAAATGCTAGAAACTCCCCCACAATTTCCTTTCCTTCTCCTTTCATGCATCCCAGCTAAACCAGAAATGTGTGGTATCCTCACAGCTACCAAATATGAGTATAATTTTCCTCCCTATATTTCATGGACCAATGTCCTTTGATGCAACTCCATTTGGGTGAACACTGAAGGAAGCATCAACTGATCAGAGTGCAGTGGACACATTGATTCCTACAAAACCAAGTCCTTTTTCTTTTCCATTTATACAACTTTTGGAGATCATTGTAGTCATGTCTCATATTTCTTGGCAGGTGTTCATTATTTTTATACCAGTGGGTTCAACTTGTATATGGCATCATCAAAATCACATACCATCAAATAGGGGAGTGGCTTGGTTTTCATTAGTTTCTAGATATCCAATTGTACAAAATTTTGGAGAATCAATCTCCGTAGCAACCACCATTAAAAATTTTTACCAGGAGCCTTGGTTCCTAGAGAGAAACCTCTAGTTTATTGATATGTATACTACACCTAGTCTCCATAACATTTGGGCCAATGCATGGCTTAGTATTCCGATGGATTTTCTATCAAATCTTGCATTTGCATTCTTTGTAATATTCCTAATGGAAATTTAAAATGATAAGCAAAGCAAGCATAATAAAAAAAAATACACAAAATTTACAACACATTAAACACCCAGGAATCTCCATAAACTGCATTTAGCTGAGTCATTCTATTAATATAAATGTTGGTTATGAAGGTAGATCAAAAAACATGAACCTGGGCTTGCCCAAGGCAAGCTAACAATGCCCAGGTGATGAAATAGACTACTCTAACATGCAATGTGGTTGTCACAAACAATCTCTCTGCTAACCCAGTGAAAAAATGCATTGTTGGCTACAAGAAATGGCTGTTAGGGTCTCCTATGGTGCTCAGAAAATTCTGGGAAATTAACCGCGGGATCTCCTCCAATAACCCACAAAATTGCATGAATAAATCGACCAAATGTTGACCACGAAATTTTGGACCAATTTCCCCTTAACTCCTCTAGTTATTGGCTGAGTCGGGATCCCTGTTTGACCCCATGAATATGCCCATAAATTTCTTCCAAATTATTTCTGAGATCCTTGTCAAAACCCCAAAAAAAACCCAAAAAGTGCTCTCTCTAGTTTTTACTCTCCAAAATTAACCTAAAAATTATTGGCCCTCCTCCACAAGTAGAAATTGTAACCTATAGAAAATGGTGGGCTTACCACTCCAAAAAAATGCTAGAAAACCCCCAACGATTTCCCCCAATCTAATTCCAAACAACCCAGCTCCTCAATCACTTTCACAAGCTAATTGTTAGCTTTTCCTCATCAACTCCTCCAAGAGCCCTTATAAAATTTCCCCTTTTTGCATGATTGGAGTGTCTATAAGCTCACCAATCACTGTGCATGCGATTTTAACACCTTCATGATCTTGATAGCTTCCCCACAGTTGGCCAAGATCATGCTTTGATACCATTTTAATATTCCTAATAGAAATTTACAATTATAGGCAAACAAGAATAGTAAAAAAAAACACACACATAATTTACAACACATTAAACACAAATAAATATCCATTAACTGTGTTGAGCTAAGCCATTTTATTAATGTAAATGTTGGTTACAACGGTAAGATCATAACGCATACACTTGGGCCTGCCCAAGGAAACCTAACAATGCTCAGGTGATGAAATCTTCTACTCTAACATGCAATGTGCTTGTCCCCAATAATCTCTACATTGACCTAGTGAAAAACTGCACTGTTGACTACGAAAAATGGTTGTTAGGGCCTCATCTATTCCCTATAAAATTTTGGGAAATTAACCTCGAATTTTCTTCCAATAACCCACAAAAACCCAGGAAGGAATTGGCCAAATGTCGACCTCAAAATTTTGTCCCTATTTCTCTCTAGCTCTTCCAACTGTTGGCTTAGTTGGCACCAAAATGCTAGAAAGTTCCCCAAAATTTCCTCTACTACAACTTTTCTGCATCCCAGCAGAATTAAAAATGCATGGTATCCTCCTAGCTACCAACTATGAGTAGAATTTTCCTCCCTAGGGTGGAACACGTGGTCCACCAAAGAAGAGGGTGACTTGGCCCCCACAAAAGACTGTGTAGTTCCTGGGCAAGATGATGTAGGCCCTTACTCCAAAAATTCATACAGTTTTGGAAATACCTCCTACTCATGTAAATCATTCTCTTATTTCCTATAATTTTCCAAGGAATGCTTCGACCATATTTCAGCCCCTATCTCCGACACCACTCTCCAACAAGAACTCTATGGCTCCTTTCCTATGTCCAAGCTAAACCAAAAATGGGTGGTATCCTCCCAACTACCAAATATTAGTAGAATTTTCTTCCATAGGTTGGTACTTGTGGTCCACCAAAGACAATGCTGAGATTAAACCTGTGGTGCTAAACAACACATGTTACTCAGCTGAGCAACTTGAGAAACAATGTGTAAAATGATAATTTATCAAAAGATACTCAATCTTGCCTTCAACCATCAATGTATAATTATTTCTTCACCTTTCGTGGTGGGTCTCTCATCCAAATATTTTGATCTCCTTTCAAAAAAATCGATTTTTCCTTGATGGGTGGTCCCCACATTCCACTAAGGTTGATATTTTTGATTTCTACTAAGTCCCATGTACCAAAAATCTCTCAAATGCCCAAATTACAAAATTGTACTATGCTTGCTACTACCCTAATAAAACTCATTAATCTTGTTAAACGAAAAATCAAAATTGGTGATATTATATTCTCTTTTGTGTTCCCCATTCACTTTCCTGGAGATGTAATTAGACCAAGCATTGTAGGGTTGACAATGACATATGGTTTGAATCTGAACATGATACAAACCTGGGTAACATGATGTCTTTGTTTTGTGGAGACCAAGATGATCTCAATGGAGAGAAGAATGCAGTATTCATGTATTCCCACTGAGCCACCAGTGATCATTGAGAATTGTAGACCAAACTCTAGTTGTCAATCTAGAGGAATAATGTATATATATATCTTATTTGTAGGTTCGTTATGGACCACATCTTCCATTTCTCTTGAAAGACCTTACATGCACTTTCCCTAGAGGTACGAAGGCGGGAATTGTGGGGAAGTAAGAAAGTGGAAAATATACTCTTATTCAATCTATTTTTGGCATTGTGGAACCAACAAATGTATTGATGGAGTGAACATCTCAACAATAGAGCTCCATGAGCTAAGATCCAAATTAAGCATTATTCCCGAGGAACCAACACTGTTTGGGGAAATATAAGAAATAGTGTGGATCCTTGGGAATATTGCTCAGATGATGAGATTTTGGAGGCTTTGGACAAGTGCCAATTTGGTGGAATTATACAAGAAAAAAAATAACACTTGATTCCTTAGTTCCTGGGAATGAAGGAAACTAGGGTGTCAGTTAATGCTAGCTTGTCTGTTTGGTTTATTATGGTGAAGGTGGGTCCCTTGTCCCACAAACAAGGAAGTCGCATACACTGATTTGGTTTCTGGCCTAGTCGTGACCTTAAAATTGGATAATAATAATAATAATAATAATAATAATAATAATAATAATAATTTACATGCTTCATCTCACCGATTCATCCAAAAAAAAATTCCAAAACCTTTTGTCTAATGAACACATAAATAACCATGGAATATATAATCAACTCTTACATAAACCCATTAGGAGCACCCCCTCTTCTGAAAAAAAACATTGCTGTCCATCCATCTATAAAATTCAAATCCAAAGGTTTTAATCCATTGCATTTGAAATATCTCAGGAAGAGGTTACAAAATTGGACGTGCTTTACAACATGATATGTTTATCCATCCCCACAACAACTTTTGTAAACTCTGTGATACCACAAATTTCTTCTCCGACCATCTCTAGAAATGCTCCTGTGCGGCTTACTTAATGGACACAATATTATTTCAAATTATATTGCAATTACATTTCTGAAAACTATCTAAATTTGTTTGTCGTATGGGAGGCAATCGATGCTTAATCCATGGGTTTAATAATTGACATGTATTCATCCTCAAATCCTGTAAGGACTTCTCATTCTTCTTCAAAATGTTGTTGTATTGTCGTAGATGGTAGTTCTTTAATTGTTGGGGACAAAATGATTTATAAAAATAAACCTTTAAAGCATATATGTGTTGATATACATCCAAATTTTCTATTGGAATAATTTTTTTCATACCTTATTCACCATAGTATATACCTATGACTTAAGCCTTTTTACAAACTCGCATTCCAAACTCTTTGTACTAGCAATTTGCATGAAGAGACAAAATGCTTATGGCCATGCATAATAGGTACATTGGTCAACATATCTAGCCCATCTTCAAATAAATGTTTATCCGACTTCTGAATCCATGTGATATCCAAAATAAATCCATCATGTCATTGCCAATAACTCTTAATTCGATTCTTCCTAATACGCATGTGATCTCCAACATACTAAATATGGGGAAAGACTTATAACTAAAGTCTTTCAAGATCTATCTGCAAATATGAAAGACGTTCACCAACATCCTTCAATACCTTAAACATGTTTTGATCAACCCCAAGACGTTATTATTTGATATATTTACTACAACAAGTGAAATGAAAAAAAGGCCACCTCAAATTAATTTCCTCCATGTGCTATAATTCTGATTTTGACACATTAAATTCACCGCCATTCTTGATTATGTTGGAATTTCTGAGTATTCCAGAACACACAGAGGAATAAAAATTCCCCAGCTTCAACAAAGAGATTCAATTGAAAATTTGTTGGACAGAGATTGCACATAAACAACTATTTCAGTAAACTTAAAAATCTATTAGTGATGCAACAGAACTGTTGTTCTGGCATTTACAAAATTCCAACTGCTGCTCACACAGTGCAAAAATTTCCTCTCTGTCTTCTTACAAAATGCACACACAGTGCTTTACAAAATATCCTCTCTGTTTTTAAATACAGAGCTTCACACTTTGTCTCTCCAAGGAAAAATACACAACAGTGTTTTTGTTTCAGCCTTCGAGCTTTTACAATGCACACTGTTTTTTTTTTTTTTTTTTAAACAAAGTAAAAAAAAATTACATCACTGTCTTTTCGTTTTTGGCTTTCGGGCCTTTTTAAACTTTTCATACAAAACTATTAAAAAATAAAACAAACTAACATATTATATATATTATAAACATTTAAAAAAAAAATTATAATATATATATATATGTGTGTGTGTGTGTGTATTAACCATACATATACATTTAAAAAGTCAAATGACTTTGGAATAAAGTCCATCATGGCCCTTTATAAAACAAAAGGAAATTAAAATAAGGTTTGAAACCTTATAATATATTTTCCGCATATAAGACTTGACCAAAGTTCTATAAACCATTGAACATGGATTTCAAATGCCGATAAACCAAATCATATTTGGATTTTGCATTCCAATTTTCCCCTACGTCAGCAGGCCGTTTATGTGCAGGATCAGCCTGTGATTGGCTTATAGTTGCAGCCCACGGACATCAAAAAAAATATAAGCTAGATTCTATAAAAAAATCGCATTCCAATTTGTCTCTGTGACGTCATGGTAAATTCTACGCGATAGAATGTGATTGGTCCACGTGTCTCCAGTTGACTTGGCAAATTTAAAATTCAAACGAATGGTCGGTTGGTGTGTTGGTTTAAATGCTGGTATGGTGCATTGTAATGGCAGGGCATGACAGAGTTTAATGGTGCGATGGTGTGATGTGAAGAACTATTGCTCTCCATTAAAAATGCAGAGTATGGCCTTAACCAGAATTGTGAATTTGTAGAGTTTGACATCAGTGGTTTAATTTCATGGTGGCTTGCAAGTAAACTCAGAAAAATGCCATCGCATCCTATCCTTCTACTCTGCAGTTGAAATTAATATTTCAACACTCCCCATTAAATTCAACTGCTGGGTTTTCTTCCATACCCAAACACTTTCTCAAATAATTAAAAAAAATTTTCCCCAATGGTTTTGTCAGGATGTCTACAAACTGCTCCTCTGTTCTGCAATGTTTTAGAACAATTTCTCCATTGTTCACTAGCTCCCTGATGTAGTGAAACTTGGCATCTATGTGTTTCTTTCTCTTGTGAAACACATAATTCTTTGACAATGCTATAGCTGAGCTCTTGTCACAATAAATTATTGTTCCCTTTACCTGTTCCTGACATAAACTTCTCAACATTCTCCTCATCCAAACTGCTTGACATGCTGCTATTGTAGCTGCCACATACTCTGCTTCTGCTGTAGATAAAGACACAATTGGTTGCTTCTTAGAAGCCCATGAAATGGCTCCTGAACCCATATGAAATACATAACCAGATGTACTTTCTTGGTCATCTATACTTCCAACCCAATCACTGTCACTATAACCAATCAATTCAGGTTTTTTTGAAGTGCTATATAAAATTCCATACCTTTTAGTTCCTTTCACATACCTCAGAATTATTTTTTCTGCTTGCCAATGTGCCTCCTTTGGCCTTTCCATAAATCTGGAAATTAAGCTCACAACATGCATAATATCTGGCCTAGTTGCAGTCAAATACATAAGGCTGCCAACTATGCTCTTGTACAAACTAGGATCAAAATCCTTGATGTTGTCCTCCTTGCTGAGTTTCAATCCCATCACTGTGGGAGTAATTGCTTCCTTGTAATATTGCATGTTAAATCTTTCCAAAACTTCATTCACATATTTAGCTTGAGAAATAAAAATTTTATTTTCATTTTTCTCTACTTCTATTCCTAAGAAGTATTTCAGCAATCCCATATCAGTCATCTCAAATTCATCCTTCATGACTGATTTAAAGATTTCAATGAGGTAATCATCATTACCTGTGAATATCACATCATCAACATATAAAACAACAAAAAACATCATACCATATTTCTCCTTGATGTATAATGTGGGTTCTCCTTCACATTTTTCAAACCCATTTTCTAGTAGATAGGCATCTATCCTACTGTACCATGCTCTTGGTGCTTGTTTCAGCCCATAAAGAGCTTTCTTCAATCTAAAAACTTTGTTCTCTTTGCCTTCTTTATCATAGCCCAAAATTTGTTCAACATAAACCTCTTCCATCAATACTCCATTTAGGAATGTTGATTTTACATCCATCTGGTAAACCTTCCATTTGTGTTGTGATGTTATGGACAAAACTACTCTCACTATTTCCATTCTTGCAACTGGTGCAAAATTTTCTTCATAATCTCTTCCATGTTGCTACTTGTAGCCTCTGAAAACAAGTATGGCCGTATGCCTTTCAATCTTACCCTCAGCATTGCTTTTGGTCTTGTAGACCCATTTCACTCCAATGACTTCTTTACCTTTTGGGAGATCAACCAATTCCCATGTTTTATTATTCTCTATGGCATTCATTTCTTCATCCATAGCATCTATCCATTTTTTATCTTTTATAGCTTCTTCAAAATGAATAGGATCATATACATGACAATATAATGCAAATAAAGAGTTCATACCTTCATTTTCTGCCTCTTGCTCATAAATATCATTCAAATTTATGAATCTGGTTCCTCTTTCATTTGGTGTATTGTGCTTGAAGAAGCACTCAAATATGCTCCTTGTGGTGTGGTTGGAGAAGCACTGCTATCACTTCTCAAGGGTGTTCTCATAACTGCATGTGGTGTCCCTTGTTGTCCTTGTGTTGGTGGAGGTGGTGTTGCTAATGAGGTGTTCCTTTGAACCATTTCTTCCTCATCATCATCATGAGACAATAGCTCTTCACATTGATTGTTTTCTCAATGCTTCCATCCCAATCTTATTTTTCAATGAATTGAATATCTCTGCTTATAACAAACTTCTTGGCGGATGGGTTATATAACCTATATGCCTTGGATTCTTCACTGTATCCAATAAATATGCACTTCTCCCCCTTACTGTCCAACTTCTTCCTTAGCTGATCTGGAATGTGTGCATAAGACACACAACCAAAAACTCTCATGTGGGTGACACCTTGTTTTATGCCACTCCATGCTTCTTCCAGAACTCTGTTCATTATAGCTTTGGTTGGGCATATATTCAAGATGTGCGTTGCACAATGTATAGCTTCAACCCAATACTCATTTGGCAAATGTTTTTCCTTCATCATACTTCTTACCATATCCATGATTGTTCTATTTTTCCTTTCAGCAACTCCATTTTGTTGCGGTGTATACCTTGCTGTAAATTTCTTGTGTATCCCATTTTCTCTGCAAAAATGCAGAAATTATTTTGAGATATACTCACCTCCTCTATCAGTTCTTAATACCTTAATATGCTACCCACTTTTTTTCTCAACAAGTGCCTTAAAGTGGCAGAATTTTTCAAACACTTCACTTTTATATTTCAAGAAATAAACCCAACTTTTCCTTGTGTAATCATCAATAAAAGTCAACATATAGTGGCTTCTTGCTATTGATGGTGTTTGCATTGGTCCATACAAATCTGAATAGACAATTTCTAAGGGTGCCATTGCCCTTACAGTCCTTCTTGATGGAAATTTTTCTCTGTATTGTTTGCCCAAGATACAGCCTTCACATAGGCTGTCCGGTTTCCCAATCAATGGTAATCCATTTACCATTCCTTTCCTGTGCAACAAATTTATTCCTCCAAAGTTGAGATGTACAAATCTCAAATTCCCTAACCAATTTTCATCTTTTTCTTCTCTTTGGAATGTCTCTTATGTCACTGCTGCCATTTCATCTTCTTTTTTCAAATATTCTCTCATCTTGAGAGGGAACATTATGTTCCTTGTCATCTTCACTTGTGCAATACATTGTTTGCTTGGTGGTTTATCCATGATGGTGCATACATCATCTTCAAAGAAAACATTGTAGCCATTTTGGATGAGATGTCCAATGCTTAACAAATCACATTTCATACTTGGTACATAATATACATCAGATATGCTCTTGTTTTCTCCTTTCTTTGTCAACACACCTACTCTGCATTTTCCCATGACAGAGACCTTACTGTCTGTCCCCAATGTTACTTGAGACTTTACATTTTCATCTAACATGGAAAACATGGAAATGTTTCCAGTAATATGGTTGCTACATACTGAATCTAGAAACCATATATCCTCATTCTTTTCCTTTGCCATATTACATGTGAAAAACAACTTATCTTGACTGATATTTTCTTTTGTAAAATTAAAATTGGTTCTATTACCCATGTCACTCTTTTTCTTCCTACATTCATTGGCATAATGGCCATAATTCTTATAGTAATGACATTGGACATGGGACTTATCATACCTTTGTCCATGTGCTTGATTTTGTCTACCTTTCTGGCTACTGCCTTGACCTTGGTTCTGATTTTGATTGTTGACCCTGCAACTTGCAGGGTTGTTTCTTCCTCCTTTTTTTTGGCTTCTGCCTCTTCCTTTTCCTTTGTAGTTTCTATTGGGCCTTGAAATTTTCATTCACTTCCATTACATTTTCACTTGTATTTCCATATCACCACCTTCACTCCACCTCCATTTCATTACATTTACCTTACCATTACCACTATTGGGTTACATTTATGTTTTTCCAAACTTTATTAATTCCTAGCATTTTTAAGTGAATTTATAGTTAAAAATTAGAAAATAATGTGCATATGCTTATACCTAACAAGTGGGATAAGATTGTTTCCATGTGTAGGTCAAAAGGAAGCTTCTAAAAGACCTTTATGTGGCCTACCAAAACAAAATTCGAATTTGAGTGGAAAAGATCATGGGATCATGAGGATATGTATTTCATTTCCTTTTTGTATTAAAACTCTAAGAAGATATGTGTCTCATTTCCTATTTTGTATTGAAACTCTAAAAAGACATGTGTGTTATCATTTACTATTTTTATTGTAACTCTAGAGATAGAGGGAGAGATTCATGGACTCTCGTTAATGAGATAAATTCTCATATTTTTTTATAAATAGGGGAAGATTTCTCCTATCATGGTGTGTAAAAAAAATAGAAGAAGAAGAGAAGGTATTATAGTGTGTTTTTTAAAAAGGCTTGAGATGGAATGGGATGTATATTTGTGAGTTTATCAATAAATAATTTCTTTGATGATATTTTGATCACATCTTCAAGGAGCTAAGGATTACACCGAATTGGTAGCAGAGGGCCCCTGCTATTCGAGGAGGTTTTACATTTTTTCTAGATAAGTCATTTTCAATTCAGTTTTTTCATATTTCCTTACTTAGACTACTTTCTAAAATCATAGCTTTTAGCATTATGTTTCATGTCATTTTCTTAGATAAAGGACCCTCATGATATTGCATTTAGTCTCTTTCTCAAGCTATTCCAATACATATCTATTAAATGAATGGGATTCAATTGTAATATTCTGAGTTATTAGCATTGTATTTTCTATTATTTAGTTAAAAAGAAGATCCTCATTATACTACAATTAGTCTCTTTCAAAAACTCTTCCAATAAACCTCTAATTCACCAATGAGACTTAGTTGTAATATTGTGAGTTACTGATTTTTTTGTTTCATAGAAGATCATTATCACATTATGATTAATCTCTTTCAAAAGCTCTTCCAATAAACCTCTAACTCATGAATGATATTTAGTTGTAATTTTATAAGTTGTTTTGTCATTTTCATAGAAGATCCTCATTATACTACAACTAGTCTCTTTCAAAAGCTCTTCCAATAAACCTCTAATTCACGAATGAGACTTAGTTGTAATATTGTGAGTTATTGATTGTTTTTTTTCATAGAAGATCCTTATAACATTATGATTAATCTCTTTCAAAAGCTCTTCCAATCAACCTCTAACTCATGAATGAGATTTAGTTGTAATGTTATAAGTTGTCTTAGCATTTTCATAGGAGATCCTTACTACATTATAGTAATATTTTTCTCAAGCTCTTCCAATAAACCTCTATCAAATGAATGAGATTTCACTGTAATGCTCTAAGTTACTATTTGTTTTAGAATTTCCTTTTATGTTTTAGGAGATCCTCATTGCATTGGAATTAATCTTTTTCAAAAGCTCTTCCAAAAAATATCTAACTAAATGAATCAGATTAAGTTGTAGTGTTTTGAGTTATTTTTCATTTCATGAATGTTCATTTAGAAGCTATAATATCCATGGATTAGGACTCTATGTTTTCATCATTTCCTAGTTAGGAACAAAACTTGAAAATAAACTCTGTTTTAATTCATTTATTAACATTTCCTTTTCTTCCTCTTGACATAGATTTAACTTCATGTTTTTAGAATAGAGTAGCATACTAAGAATAAAACATAAAAACCCCAAAACATCAATAAAACACTAAAAACAATGAATTAAGAAAAATGGATACTTAGGCACATATAATGTATTACACTTCATCAGTTTACTAGCCCTGGTCGATAATTTATGTTAACAATTTAGGACACTAAATTGACTAAAAAATTTCCACCTTGACCTCTTCCTCTTCCAAAGGAAATTTGGGTCTTGAAGGCATGCTCCAAAGATGAGTGTGAATTTATACGCAATCTTTTTTCATGTCTCATCAGTGATGCATGAAGTTCATCAACTGAAAAATTTGAGAGATCCTTTGTCTCTTGAAGGGTTGTGACTATCACATCAAACCTTGAGGGTAAGATCCTCAACACTTTCTCCACTATCCTTATTTCTTCAAGTGTCTCTCCATGAGACCTTATATGGATAACCAACCCAATAACATGTGTTAAGAATGCGTCTATGTTATCAAACTCTTTCATACATAGAGTTTCAAAATCTCTCTTCAGCAATTGTAGCTTTGATGTCTTCACCTTCTCCATACCTTGATAGGGAATTTGGAGGGTATCCCATGCCTCCTTGGACCTCTTAGCTACTACTATCCTTGGAAACACACTCTCATGTACTGCTTGATAGAAATAGTATAGGGATTTTGAGTCCTTCTTCCTATTTCTCTTCAACAATTCCTTCTTTGCATGTGTCAAGTAATTAAAGGCATTTTAATCTGCTGGTTCTTAAAAACCATCTTCAACAAGCTCCCATAAGTCTTGAGAGGCAAATAGGGCTCTCATGGTGATTTCCTAATAAACATAGTTCTTCCCATTGAATTGTGGAGCTAAATATTTCCAATACTCATGCTTGTGTTGGCTCTTGCCATGGTTAGCACTATGAAATATGTTCAAATAACTTGACTGTGTTTTTAAATAAACTGTCTCTCTGCTTAAGAGAGAAACTCTGTCTTCGAAAATACTTCTCTAGACTGCACTCTTTTACTACAAAACAAAATTTGGTTTCTGAGAAATACCTTGGACTTTTGTTGAGCCTTCACTCTGCTGGAGAACTACTGCAACAAACTCCTTCATTTAGCTTCTTTGACAAACTTCAAAGAGCATGGACTAGCTTTGATACCATGTTGGAATTTCTGAGTATTCCAGAACACACAGAGGAATAAAAATTCCCCAACTTCAACACAGATATTCAATTCAAAATTTGTTGGACAGAGATTGCACATAAACAAATATTTCATTAAACTTAAAAATATATTATAGTGATGCCACAGAACTGTTGTTCTAGCATTTACAAAATTCCAATTGCTACTGACATAGTGCAAAAATTTCTTCTTTGTCTTCTTACAAAATGCACACACATTGCTTTACAAAATCTGCTCTTTTTTTTTTAATACAAAGTTTCAAACTCTGTCTCTCCAAGGAAAAATGCACAGCAGTGTTTTTGTTTCAGCCTTCGGGCTTTTACAATGCACTTCGTTTTTTTGTTTAAAAAAAAAAACACAGTAAAAAAAAATTACATCACTGTCTTTTCATTTTTGCCTTTCGAGCCTTTTAAAACTTTTCATAACAAAACTATTAGAAAAATAAAACAAACTAACATATTATATACATTATAAACTTAAAAAAAAAAATTTATAATATATATATATATTAACCATACATATACATTTAAAAAGTCAATTGGCTTTGGAATAAAGTCCATCGTGGCACTTTATAAAACAAAAGGAAATTAAAATAAGGTTTGAAACCTTATAATATATTCTCCGCATATAAGACTTGACCAAAGTTCTATAAACCATTGAACACAGATTTCAAATGCCGATAAACCAAATCATTTTTGGATTTCACATTCCAATCTTCCCCTACGTCAGCGGACCCTTTATGTGTGCGATCGGCCTGTGATTGGCTAATAGATGGGGCCCGCGAACATCAAACAAAATCTAAGCCGGATTCTATAAAAAAATTGTGTTCCAATTTGTCTCTATGACGTCATGGTAAATTCTATGTGATAAAATGTGATTGGTCCACGTGTCTCCAGTTGACTTGAAAATTTTAAAATTCAAACGAATGGCTAGTTGGTGTGTTGGTTTAAATGCTGGTATGGCGCATTGTAATGGTGGGGCATGGCAGAGTTTAATGGTACGATGGTGTGATGTGAAGAACTACTGTTATCCATTAAAAACACAGACTACGACCTTAACCAAAATTGTGAATTTGCAGAGTTTGAAATCAGTGGTTTAATTTCATGGTGGCTTGTAAGTAAACTCAGAAAACTACCATCGCATCCTATCCTTCTACTCTACAGTTGAAATTAATATTTCAACAGATTATTTGTTTTCGAGAAAGGAAATGCCTCTATAGTTATTTCCTGTCTTCCTTATCAAAATCACAAAAATATACATATTTATCCACCTTATCAATCAATAGAAGCCTAGGATGATGTGGGATGGGAAACTTATCCATAATTTCTCAACACCTAGAAAACATTTTTAGTTTGAAATTCTTCTAAAGGATGCGCATCGTTGAATAACATGCAAAAAAATCTGAGGAAACTCTCATTTGGACATGCACAAGCAAGCATTATAAAGTATATAGGAGGAATGGCTGAGATGAATTGATAGATTACCCATGAATATCAAAGGGTAACATTTCATTGGATATTCTCTTCCAAGTTTCCATCTATTAGTTGACATCAAATGAATGTTATTATGATCATATGCATGAGAGCCTTCCCTTAACTTATTTAATTCATAAAAATGTTTCTTTTCTGCTACCATTATACTTAAATGGTGTGCAAAACACCCTCATCTTTGAGAAGAGTCAATGCCAATAGCCACTTGTCTTCCAAGCCCTTTTTCTTTTCCAAGCTCATTGTCAACAAAATAAGTCAATGCATCTTTAATTGTCTTTTTTCTCTTTACAAGGCTTATTCATGTTGTCCAACAGTATTTAAATATTCTCTGATGCCAGAAACTTTAGGTTTAGGTCTTGTTTTAGGTGCTAAATGATCATTGGCATGGTTATTAGACCCACTGCACATAAATATTTTTTTCTTATGAGTTTCTTTGATCTGAGAGAGATTGATAAAATACACTAATATCACACATGAATTTTTAAACAACATATTGAATATATTTCTCTTCCAGCAAGCACCAAAAGCGCTTGTATTTGTGATACCATTTTGTATAAAATCTAACAAGTTCCCTCTTTCCCAGTGATAATGGCGCTTCTCATTACTCATGAGTAAGATAAGAGAGCAAGGGATATTGTTTTTTGGAATGCCTTAATTCCATCTCTAGAGAACGACCAATATAATAATTTTTTTCCCAACTCATCAACCTAACCTTCATTATTTTCCTTGAGTTCTCTTACCTCTATCAAGACTTTTATATGAATTTTTTCACCTCATCAAGATATGATGCACGCTTTGAAATAGATTGACTGTTCTTTCTACCATTTTCCTCAAACAAATTACTTTAAATATTCTCATCATCACAAACATGAGGATTTGAATTATTGTTCCCATTTTAATTCTGCTCCTCAATTGATACACATACCCAAAATATGGCATGATGTCCTTTCTGGTGGTTTCCTACAACATGATGCCCTTATGCATGTTTCAGTAAACCACCCAATTTTCCAACGTTTGAATTATGCATGAGTGGTATCTTCATTTTCTATCTTTTCTTAAAAAAATAAAATCCTCAAACTCTTTCCCCAAATTACCCTGCATCTATTTGTTAATAAAAAAAGATGTTGAAAAAGTATCATCCATTGCATAGTGCACTTGTCATACATCCCGTGCTTTATAATTAAACTCCACATCTAGGGATATAAGGCCGTTACAATATCTTGCATCAGTTGTAACTATACAAGAGATAGGTGACATCCCATTTAAATATTAGTGGTGGATAGAAATTGTGGCACTGGAAGGAATATAAAATGTTATATGCTTAATCCATAGGTTCAATAAATGTCATGTATTCATCCTCAAATCCTGCAAGGACTATTCTCATCCTTCTTTAAAAATGGTGTTGTATTGTCATAGATGGTAGTGTTTTAATTGTTGGGGACAAAATTATTTAAAAATATGAATCCTTAATGCCTTAATGTGTTGATATACATCCAATGTTGTTGTTAGAATAATTTATTTTATACCTTATTAACCACACTATATACCTATGACTTCAGCCTTTTCACTTACTCACATTCTAAACTCTTTATACTAATAGTTTCTGGGACGAGACCAAATTCTTGTGGCCATGCATAATAGGCACATCGGTCAAAATCTCTAGCCCAGATTCAAAAAACCTTTTTCTTTGACTTTTCAATGCATGTGATATCCAAAATAAATCCATCATGTCATTGGCAATAGATTTTCATTTGATTCTTCCTAATATGCATGTGATCTCCAACATACTAAATATTGGGAAAGGCATATAACTAAAGCCTGCCAAGATCTATTTGCAAATCTGAAACACTTTCACCAACCTCCTACAATACCTTCAACGTGTTTTGATCAACCCATAGATGTGATTAGCTGATAGATTTACTACAACAAGGGCAACACCATAAATGCCACCTCGAATCAATTTCCTCCAGGTGCTATAATTCTTCTTTTGACACAATAAATTCACTACCATTCTTGTTTATTTTTTTTTTAGAAAGGAACTTCATCTATAGTTCTTTCATGTATTCCTTACAAAACTCACAGCAATATCCATATTTATGTATCTTATAAAATAATGGAAATCCAGGATGATGCGGGATGGGAAACTTCTCAACAACGGGATTTAGATGGATTTTCTATCAAATCTTCTGTTTGCATTATTTTTGGTGTTCCTCATTCACTCTCCCAAATATGTAATTATGCCAATCATTATAGGGTTGGTGATAAAATGATCCTTACATGCATATTTCATTACACTACAACATGCAAATTTCATTACACTACAACACATTCCTTGTTAAAAAATGATCCTTTAAATAGTATGCAAATCCATCTCATTCCCCATTATTTTCACCACCTTCCTATACAATATCAAAAACTACAGAACAACAAGGAGACCAATACTCCTCATTTCTAGAGAAATACCACCTATCACATTACCAATATTTTCATAAGGGAATCAGTTCCTTTATACCACATATGTCAAAGTTCCTATAAGGGGTTCTCCTTTGCGGAACATATTATTATAATTTGTGGATGGTCAATATACGGGAAGCACCAAATGTACTCTATCAACCTTGAAATCTGTGCATCCTCCTTGTAGAGTTATATAAAGTGTTGTATAACCTTTCTCATAGTTCAACCTAGCTATTTTTCTACCACTGCATTTTTGCCTCACAATATCACTTCTTTGGAAATTTCTCTAAGGTGTGCATAAAATTGTGAACCCCATATTTATCTAGGAACATCCTATATATCCTAATGACTTTGTAGTAATACATGTGACCCATTGTATTGGAAGTACCACCGAATTGTAGGTTCTGGTTGACAGAACTGCATCCCAAAATGTCATTAGCTAGTCGAGCCCCAATTTCTTGTAGGACTTTATGATTAAGTGCCTCTATATTATCATGCCATGAATGCAACATGATTTTATGTGCTTACCCACCATTTCATAGGGGTATTTTTGAAATGCATATATAGTATTGCAACCCTTTGCTCAGGCACCATCTACTCCACCACTTGTTCGAAATAATCTTCAATTGTGTTAATTGTGTCATTAAACTCAATATTTTCTTATGCTGAACACTAATCCACCTAAATAATTTCAACATCATGCAATGCCAATCATTTTTTGCAATCTATTCAAGAGTGCTTAGAATTGACCACATGTTTTTATTTAATAAATTAGTTAATACATTATCAATAAAATTATAAAAGTCATCTTTGCTTCAGTTTCCCACTGAATGGCCCTTTTCAAATTAATAATTAACACAATACTAGATAATTTCAAAGAATACATTCTACATATAAGATAAGATTTCCGATTTCTATTTCTTCTTTCCATGGATCCATACTTCAATATTGTTACACCATTTTTGGTCATCTAACCTATTATCATTAGATGGACCAAATTACACCATTTAAGACCAATTTTACCGTAAGTAAAATTGCCTTCACTATGATAAAACAGGAAACCCCAAAAGGAAATATTAAACAAACCTATATTTGTTTGATTTTCCTCATGGAATAATTAATTAAACCATAATTTAATTATTATTCCCAATCATGTTTAACCCAAAATCAAAGAAATTAATTAGATAAACTTTTATTTATCTTATTATTTTCTAGGAATAATTATTTAAACCTTATTTAGATAATATTCCTTGTTAAATATGACCAAATCACCCACAAATAATTAAATAAATCATTATTTATTTAATTATCTTTCAACCACTTCCTTAAATAATTAAATAAATCATTATTTATTTGATTATCTTCTAACAGCTTCCTTAAAAAGATAAATAAATCATTTATTTTTTTATTTTTGACAAATTAAGGGATTTGACCCAAGTCAAATACCTTTTCCCTCCAACAAATATAATAAAATATTCCATAAAAGGTGGATCTAGATCTGGTTAACCCATGCACCAAGATCTAGAATGACCCAATATTTTGTTATAAATAGGAGGGTTTTTCCTACCATTCTTCACCTTTTGTTGCCTATTACATCACTCTGGATCTATACACTTGGTCCCATTTTTCTACCATTTGCTGTGCGAGCTCCCTTTGAGTTCCATTCTTTGTGTGGGTTTTCTACACCAACAAGAGAGAGAAATCTTAGATCTGAAGTGCTGAGGACTTCCAAGAACCCATCCCACTGAGGAGAATTGGATACACCTTATTTTTTTCCTCCTAGGTGCCCAATTAATATAAAAATTCTTTCAAAAATTGTTCTTGTCTTGTCTATTGGTATATGGAGCAAACCCTTGTTTTTTCTGCTTAATGTCTTTCCATGCATAGATCTGGTTTTTGTAGCTCTTTTTTGTCCAACTAACCACATATCTGAAGATATTGGCAGCCACTTTTGTTGTTAGGGCTATTAGTTATGCATAGCTAAAGTGGTCCTTTTTCGTACACTTCGACAAAGGATTCATACTAACAAATGGAGACTCCACACGGGTTTTAATTTACGACCGCTGCCGTTTTTCATATTCCTGCATATCCAGCTACTTCAGACCCTAGGGTTTCTTTTCAGCAGTTTATTTTTCCTATTTTTATGTTTTTTTCTCATATAAAACTCTAAAACATTAAAATTTCTAACTTCCGTGTGTTTCTGGCCCTATTGCGCAGGTAAGCGACACCAGCCGCAACTGAGACGACAACTTTTCTGAAAATCTGCCGCCGAGACAACCGAAATGGGGGGTTGCACTTTTTGGCCCATAACCTGCGACCTGGACCTCCAGGTCGCACTTTTTTGCCCCTTTTCTGTGACCTGCACTGAAAACAGGTCAGAACCTGCGACCTGCCATTTTTCAATGATTTTTCTGCAATTTTTCTGGGTTCTGTTGCAGCTTTTGTCAGGGTATTCCAGCCTCTGTTTCAGCCCGATTTGACATGGTTTTCATCTATTTTAGCTCATCTAAGTGGGAACCTAGCCCCCTAGGGCTTCAGTACCCTCCACTTTTTGTGGAAGAGTTTTTAGTTGTTTCAGCCTCTGTTTTTTTGAGTTTCAGCTCCCCCTTGTCCAGATCTGTTACCTCCTTTTCAGATCCCTTTAAATCAGCCTCTCTTCCTTTCAAATCACCTCTTGTTGTTTTTTTTGGACCTCTCTTTAGGACCTCCTCCCTGTCCTTTCCGCTTTTTGCTGATTTCCTCCCTTTTTCTAGCCACCTTGCCTCTGTCTCTTGGTTGTGATCTGCACCTCTTTTCAGCAGCCTTATCCTCTAGATCCCTGTCCCTTTTTGACCTTAGATCTATTGGCCTCTTGTCCGTATGTTTTGCCTAGAATTTTTCCCTTTTTTAGCTGAGTTTTGAGAGACCCGCCTTCTTGGGTTAGATAGATGCACAAGTAACTATTAATTTTCTGTTATTACAGCATTATATATTGTTCTCTGTAGGTTTATTTTCAGTTACGCAGCACACTTTTTCTTGCTCTCAAAATGGAAAGGGTTTAAAAATTAAAATTAACGCACGCCACACACTGACCCTAAGTGAAGAAGTGCCTGGCTAACACCGCCTGGCAAAGACTCTAAAATCAATTGTCACTGCACCTTTTCTGCCCTTGACCTCACTTGATTCTGTCCCTTTCTGCCCCTGTCGATTTCCTTCTTCCTGTCATCATTGCGCCCCCAAGGCGCCTTTCCCGGAGAATTCTTGGCCTTCACCCTTAGTTTCCGGTCGATCGATCTGCTCCGACCTGCCGTCGTCGAGCCAGTCCTCCTTCGAGTCCGGACTTTGACTCCTCTCCTGATTCATTGGGTTCCCTTTCTCTTCCTGGTTCTCCCCCTATCACCTTCACCATGTCTGGTCTAGGGCCTAACGCTGGTGGTGCTCCAGGCCCTAATGCCGGACCTGCCACTAGCGGAACCGCCATAGGAACTACCTCGACCACACCCTTGCTGCCGTACATTGCCGACCTCAGCCTCCCTGATTTCAATCAGTTGATCAATGACCCTATCCACCACGATGTTGGTTGGCCTGCTATGCCAACCAAGCTCCCCTCCAACATCCCTAAGTTCGAAGGCCTTGCTGGAGAAGATCCAACCAATCATGTTCGATCTTTCCACATGTGGTGTTCCTCCGATTCCATTACCGATGACTCCATCCATCTTCGTTTGTTCCAACGCACGCTTACCGGCGAAGCTTCTAAATGGTATGTTGAACAAACCACCTCTTCCCATACCACCTTTGCGACCCTTGCCCAAGCCTTTTTATCTTATTTCTAGCTCCCTCTCTGATACGATACTGGCACGGAGCTCTTGACTTCATTCAAGAAAAGCTCTTCGACCCGACTTTCCGCCCATGTTCAGGAATGGTGACGAAGACGAAGCTTATGTCGAGCCCCCCCCTTCGAAGATCGGTTTTACATGTACTGGTTCCTTCGCACCCTCTTAGCTCCTATCAGCAAAGATGTCGCCTCTCACTTTCCTCAAACTGAAGAAGCCACCCTCCAAATAGCCTTGAAATAAGACCTGATCTACACTCAATCTGGTTATGTTTATACCGTTCTTCCTGACCTCCCCAGGCCCGGCGGCGCTAACGCCCCGGGGGCATCTCATTCCGCCGACGGTATCGTTGGAGCCCTTTCCCATCCGTACGCTCAACCTTCTATGGGCTATGGTCTCCCTTAGGGAGGGGCCAATACCTCTAGCACTCTCCCCCCTCCCGGTAGCATGTATCTAGGATACGGCATGCCTCCTCCTTTTGCCCAACCTCCTGCTTACCTCAATGTTGCCCAACCCCACCATTACCCTTACCCACAGACTGGTGCGCTAGCTCCTCCAGCATACGCGCTTCCATCTCCCTTGCCTCCTCAAAACCCGCAACAACACTTACAGCCCCCTCCAGGGCAAGTATTTGCACAGCAGAGCGCGACTAATCCCCCTTCTTCTCAAAGAAGGCGGAGAGGCAATCAAAACCAATCTGCCCCTGGTACCCGTGGACCCAATCCTGGTGTGGACCCTAACACTGCCAACTAGCAACAGGGCACTCAGCCCAAGCCGGACAGGCCGCTTCGCACAAATAAGCCTTGTTCATGTTGCGGTGTTTATGGTCATTACACCCACAATTGTCCCCTCTTACCCCAAATGCAGCAGATGTGGGAGTCGCAAGACACATTGCGCGGACAACACGCCTCCCCTCATGCTCCTCCTAATGTGGCCACTACCCAACCGGCTATGTTTACTGATCCTTTCCCTCAACAAGGATTCACGGCTACCCAACCGCCTGACAGCCAGGTCGCGACTCCCCCTTCCCTTTCTGGTTCCTCCGATTACCAGATCCTTATGATGCACTCCGATCCTAACCCGACCGTCGATCTTCACCTTCAAACTCGGTCTCGCCAGTACCCCAAGCCTCCTGCTCAGTCTGCCCCCGAGCCTCCTTCTTCAGGTTCTACAGAGCCTCTTTCGACATCCAGTGGCCCCTTACATATCCCTCAACCCAAGGTTGAGGTCCATACCAAGATTCTTAAGGGACCCCTACGTCGAAACGCTCCTTCCGTTCGAGCTGCTCATTCGTATAGTATAGTAGATGATTTGGCACAATCTCCTGCTGCCATTTACACACTGGAACTCCTCCAGTCATGCCCTTCCCAAAAGAAGGCTCTACTATCTGCCGTGGGCGCTGTAGATCCCGCTGACGACCAAATGATTGTTTTCGACGCCACTCAATCGAACCATCCCCCTCTTCCTGCTTCCGTCGCCTTCCAAATCCCAGTCAAAATCCGGAACGCCAACGTTTCATGCTGTATAATTGATGAGGGGGCATCCACCTGTGTGATGTCTACTTCAGTTTGGAAGCAACTCGGATCCCCTGAGCTGGCCCCTTCCATGATCACCCTTCGAGCGTGGGACGACCATGCCTCCCAGCCCATTGGCCTTTTTCGTAATTGTCCTATCACCCTCGCCGGTAAGATTGTTTGCGTTGACATCGAAGTCATAGATGCCCCGCTAGACTACAACATTATATTGGGGCGAAGCTACACCTATGCTATGTCCGTTGTCCCATCTACGGTTTTCCGCAAGATGTCTTTCCCCCATAATGGAAAGATAGTCACCATCGACTAGTTGACATATCATGAGCCAAAATCTCAGACCTCACTTGAGACGACCATCTCTTCTGTAGCCAACAAGCAAACCGTCGATTCCTTGACCAGTGTCTCCCCTGGCATTTACAAAGATTCCTCCCTGCTTGGAACTTTTCCTAATCTCCCTCCTTCTCCCATCACTGATCCCAGCTCATCAAATGTTTGCATGATGCAATCGTCTCAAGCTGCCCATAAGCGGCCTGCCTTGGCTAGTCAGCAACCTCCCCCTCGCCCTCCAAAACCCACTCCTAACCCTTCATCTCAGCCAGCCAAACCTCCTCCTTCTGGCCCTCCCCCTACAGCTGGTATCCCTGAACCCCTTTATCCTCCCGGATCAGTTCCCCCAAGCCTTAACCATCTCGGAGCCGTCCCTCCTGGTCATTTCCCTGCTGGGAAAATACCTTTCCTGGCTCCCCCTCCTGGAGTATATTCTGTCCCTGTCATGGCCACCCTCTCTGTCCCTAACCTGACCTTGGGCATACCGATCTGGTACCTTGATCCCCCAGCCGCCACCCCTCCTGGTCACCCCAAACCCTATATGGATTTGACACCGGTACAACCGGTCCCCCTCACTTCCTCCGTTGCCACTGTGCCCCCAGCACCTCCACAGGACCCTTCTCCTGTCATGAAGGCTCCTTGAAAGAAAGGCAAAGCCCGCAAGGGGGCACCCAAAGACAAGACCACCACGACTGACTTGGCCCCTCCTCCGCCCGCAAAGCCTTGTGCCTTATGTGATGTCACCGGTCATGCCACCCATGCTTGTCCCGAGTTGCCCCGTATTCAGCCCATGGTTAAAGTCGCGTTCCCCGAGTCTACGGTCCCTAAAGCCTCCATTCCTTCTTCATTCGTAACCAAGAACCCCAAGACTCTCCGCACCAACAAACCCTATGCTTTGTGCGGCGTTCATGGCCATTAATCCCACCATTATCCTCACCTGACGCATTACCACACCTCTTTAGAGGTGGTCCGAGAGTATGAGGTTGAAAAAAATCAATCCGCCTCTCCCATCCTCGCGCAGTATGCTTCAGGTCAGCCTGAGGATCCCCCCGCTCCCATCGACATTCCCCCCCCTAATGTTCAGATGACAGAGTCTACTGTAACCATTCTTTACCTATCCACCTCTGTGAGACACTTGGAGCCTCGCCCCCCTGCATCCTCCCCTGTTGTGTCCCCTGACCACCCCTTTTGTACCCATACATGAGATCACTCCACCCGTGTCTCTGTTGACCTCCGCAGCCAGAGTCCTCACCATACTTCCGATAGCCCTCATATACCACCCTCTAGTTTGTATATGATTCATAGTCATCCTGCTCCTTGCACTCCCTCCCGTGGTTGCCGCCCGATGACTTCTGTGCACTCACGCTGCCGTCATTTCCTCTCCTCCCCTCACTTGTTGTCTTGTCACACCATTTCGCAGGACCCCCCGTCGACACCCTTTATCGGTTACGCCGATGGTGCAAGTCGTTACTTCTGGAATCTAGCCTCAGCAGGTTGGGCCATCTTCACCCCCTTGCATGCCCTTGTTATTTTTAACGGGGTCTGCATTGGTTCTGCCACCAACAATCAGGCCGAATATGATGCAGTGCGTGGTCTCTTAGCCGATGCCCTCTTTCATCACATCCTCCATCTGCACGTTTGTTTAGATTCCCTACTTCTTGTAATGCAACTAAATGGTGTTTATCGTGTGCATAACCCTGTGCTGTTTAGATGCTATTTACAAGTGAAACTCTTGATACGTGCCTTTGAAACCATAACTTTCAACCATGTACCTCGAAAATAGAATCACTATGTAGATAGTATTGCAAACCATCTTCTAGATTGGAATTTATCACACGCATTTCATACAAGACAATAACATTCATAATCATTAAAAATTATGCATATCCATAATATGTGTCACAAAAACATGTGTTTAGAGTCCATCTACTCTGATACATATGACATGCCCATAGCATGTTACAAAAAACTCAAAACTGGGGGCACCACCTGCCCCTACATACACACTAGGGAGCACCACATGCCCCACACCTAATCACTATCTGGCAGATCCCAAGCCAATGGCTCTGCCCCTGCAGCCTATAAATCACGTATCCCCTGACCGGCCATCGCCATGCGCTGCATAACCCCTCGCCATTCCGAGGGTAGACCAATACATGGCTCTATGTACTGGTCGTCTAAGTCCTGCCACCCGCGCTCTGATACTCCGGTCAGCAACCTTTCGCATCTACGGCGGATGTCCTCCAGAAGGGTGGCTGCATCCTCATTTTGCGCTGCTCTCGACCCACTCGGACCTGCAACTCCATCTGCTGCCGGTCGTCCCATATATCCGGCCGGTTTTACCGGCGCTATATCTGCATACCAACAATACATGAATCATTACCCTAGCTACTATTCAAAAAAATGTAACATGCCCATAGAAGAATATCAATCTGTCACTTACCATCAGGCCCCCAGACTCGACCAGGAGGAAGTGGCAGGTCTGGATTTCCACAATAAATCATCCCACTATAGGGATAATCGTCTATGTATAATGGCATCTGATCCCAATGGGCAAAAAACTCAGGTCGAAACACTCACCCGATCGCCCCTCCCCCTCCTCTGCACAGTATCCGCCCCCACCGGCACATCCTGGGCTCTATCGGGCCCCCATCTGGAAGCTGTACACGAGGTCGCAAGGTCGGGATCTTCTCAAAGAAGAAGGTGCACAATAAAGTCCCACACGAGAAATCGTGGTTCACTTGCCGCTTGCAGAGCGACAACTGTCGTTTTAACAACACCAACATCATTTGGGCCCACCCATAGTAGGTCCCACTCAACACACTCTCTACCAGCATCATCTACCCCACGGTGATGTGATGGAACGCCTGGTTGCCCAGGATACGCAGCACAGCTGCGGCCACTGCATGGGTTTCTAGCCTCTCTAGATCCCCGATCGGTATCCGAGTCCCCTTAACTTGGAGACCCGGTCGACAATGTCGTTCCACAAACTCCATGATATGCCACCCCCGCGGTAATACTGGCTACATGTTTCCTACCATCCCCACTGGTGGGAGACCCGTCAGGAAATATACATATTGGACCGTCAGTTCGATCCTGTGCCCCTGCACTACAAATACCTCATGCTCTGGATCCCAATAACTGATAATCCGAGCCAACAAGGGCTCTCCTGCTCTCATCAACGGGTTCTCCAAAAACTTTAGAACCCCAAATCTGGCCAACACACGACGGACACCTTGATCCGCCTGGATCTCTTCTCGTAATGTACCCAGGTCTCTCTCTCTCCATTTAACCCGTAAATCTACCATACCTGCACAAAAACATCATCTTTGTCAGCATACAGATCGGGAATACCATAACCAAACACAAAAACCCAACTCCCAGCCATAAAACAGCACCAAAACCCCCTCATCTCCCAGGTCGCAGTTTTTTGCCCAGTTCAGGACCAGGTCGCAGCTTTTGCCCTGAAACCTACGTCCCAGGTCCCACTTTTTGGCCCAAAAAGTGCGACTCAGCCGTAGAGATGAAGGAGGGTCTATTTCTGGGATTTTGGGCCCTAAACTGAACTTTCAATCCATCAAAATGAAAGAGTAAGGTTAGGGCTCTTACTTGCAACTGATGGATCTCGATTCCAACGGTCGGTTTGTCCACTACACTCGCCACAAGATTTAGGGCCTTCTTTCCTCTCTACATTCACCACAGCAACAATAGAAAATGAGTGAATTTGGAGGGAAAACTGCCTTATTAAAAGAGAACCCCTGTTTCTTCTTTTGGTTGTTGCGACCACACCGTAGCCCCGTTTGATAAACGATTTTCACTGTTGGAAAGCTCTCACCGAGCCCCCAAATGGGTATCTATTAGTTTTTCATGATCTAATACTTCACCAGGACACATTTTGTCCAAGAAGGGTCACTTCCCCTCTCATTAAAATCGAATTTCCTCACTTACGACACTTGTACTCGGGGCACCACTTCGCCTCCTTACTTGTCTTTGTTCGTGTGGATTTTCATCATGAGTTCCCACCTGGTAATCATGTTTTCATGGTCCCCCATTGGGCCTTTACTATGTGGCAGCACTATCGCGTTGCCCTTGTTTAGAGCATCCAAGTTGAGTCATCATTGCATTCATGGTGTCTATCCCGAGTCCCTTTGTACCCCGCTATAGCCCTCTATCCTTCATTGCTTGGTCTCTCTCTTGTGTCGCATCTTATGACCTTCAGTCCCACTGTCCCCTATCCCTTATGATATTGTGTCAGTCGCTGCCATGTCATTCATGCTCTTTATGCTCTAACAAGGGAAGTCGTCCATTCGCTACTCAGTCCTCTCCATTTCACCATCATCATTAGTGTCAGTCTGTCCGTCGCTCCACTATTTTCTCTCGTGCCTTAGTTGAGGATGTCTCATTGCCTCACCTATGGCGGACCTCCTTCTGTCGACATCAGCTCATTCCTTCCAGAAGCCAGGTCTAGAGGGCGGTGTACCTTGGTTCCAGCTTCCACTCTTGCTCGGTGCCTCGGATCAGGCAAAGGGATCTCTCGTTTCCCTTTGACTTGATTGTTTCTCCAGCTCCTTTCAGCATGATTGAGATACGTATACTTGATGGTCCAGTGATCCAGCAGCAGCTCTTGATGATTCCCGAGTGTGTGTGAGATGTCTCCACCCTCATGAGGGGGTGGCCCTGCAGGTAGCCCCCCACATGCCCGGATGACCTCTTCCTTGCAGCCTTCGATGCAGCTCCAGATATTTGATGATGTTGGCCTTTGCCACTTGCAGCGCCTCTTTGATTTGCATGTATCAGTCATATTTTGTGAGCCCTTCCCCATTTACAGGGGGCATTTGGGTTGTATTTGTATCTCATGTACTCAGATATTATTGTACAAGTCCTGGCTATTATCCCAGGCACAGCATGTATATGGGATTCTTCATTGTATTTTTATCCGGCTCATGATTATGCCAACTGTACTTTATGGTTCGGTCCCTTGTTTACTAGACACACTATTCTTTTGTACTTTGTCTCGGCGGGCATAGGTATGCCTCCCCCGCCGCCTTCAGCACAGGTACCCTCTCATAAAAAGAGACTTGTTGCACCCGCGAGTCTCGTCTCCTCAGGGTCTAGTTCTTCAGCACACTATCTACCTTGCATTTCTCTCTCTGACTTCCCTTTTTTTTTCTGGTGATTGAGTTCTTACAACGTACTTCGGTCATACGATTTTCTCCTGACACTCGCACGCTGGGGGGCAATCTGTTACACCATTTTTTGGTCATCTAACCTATTATCATTAGATGGACCAAAGTACACCATGTAAGACCAATTTTACCCTAAGTAAAATTGCCTTCACTATGATAAAACAGGAAACCCCAAAAGGAAATATTAAACAAACCTATATTTGTTTGATTTTCCTCATGGAATAATTAATTAAACCATAATTTAATTATTATTCCCAGTCATGTTTAACCCAAAATCAAAGAAATTAATTTGTTTATCTTACTATTTTCTAGGAATAATTATTTAAACCTTATTTAGATAATATTCCTTGTTAAATATGACCAAATCACCCACAAATAATTAAATAAACCATTATTTATTTAATTATCTTTCAACCACTTCCTTAAATAATTAAATAAATCATTATTTATTTGATTATCTTCCAACCGCTTCCTTAAAAAGATAAATAAATCATTTATTTATTTATTTTTGACAAATTAAGGGATTTGACCCAAGTCAAATACCTTTTCCCTCCAACAAATATAATAAAATATTCCATAAAAAGTGGATCTAGATCTGGTTAACCCATGCACCAAGATCTAGAATGACCCGATATTTTGTTATAAATAGGAGGGTTTTTCCTACCATTCTTCACCTTTTGTTGCCTATTAGATCACTCTGGATCTATACACTTGGTCCCATTTTTCTACCATTTGTTGTGCGAGCTCCCTTTGAGTTCCATTCTTTGTGTGGGTTTTCTACACCAACAAGAGAGAGAAATCTTAGATCTGAAGTGCTGAGGACTTCCAAGAACCCATCACACTAAGGAGAATTGGATACGCCTTCTTTTTTTCCTCCCAGGTGCCCAATTAATATAAAAGTTCTTTCAAAAATTGTTCTTGTCTTGTCTATTGGTATATGGAGCAAACCCTTGTTTTTTCTGCTTAATGTCTTTCCATGCATAGATCTAGTTTTTGCAGCTCTTTTTTGTCCAACTAACCATAGATATGAAGATATTGGTAGCCACTTTTGTTGTTAGGGCTATTAGTTATGCGTAGCTAAAGTGGTCCTTTTTCGTACACTTCGACAAAGGATTCATATTAACAAATATATTTCCCTCAAAACAATAAATTATTTTCATTAGTGATAGAATTAAAACATTTAAGAATATAAATATTTAATGATATTTTAAAGTAGAAAGAAATTAAATTTGTGGATAAACTATTCCCATAAAACATGAATCTGTGAGGATACAAAAAACAATCCATGGGTAAATGATGCTCAGAATAGAAAAAAATTTCCTATCAAATCTTATGTTTGCATTATTTTTGGTGTTCCTCATTCACTCAGCCCAAAGATGTAATTATACCAAGCTTTGCAGGTTTGGAAATAAAATATGGTCTAAATTTGAGCATGATAAAAGCCTAGGTAATATGGTGTCTTTGTCTTGTGGAGACCAAGATGATCTCAATGGATGGGTTTATTCAACAAATAATTCGCCACCATTTTTCTTCCTACAAAGTCATAGCTATAGCACATCAGTTTCCATCATTTATTTATAGTTATTTGGTTCGCCTATTAAAGGATGGACAAGTTTCTGAGTATGGCACTCCATCTAAACTAATTAGCAAGAAATATTTTGCATTTGAAATTTTTTTTTGAGAGAACTCCAACTAATAGATATCTTAACCAAATATTTGGACATTGGTTATATTTGGTTCACAATAGAATGCAGAAAAACCTTCATCTGAAACTCATGCTGGATAAATTCAATAAGTCGGCCTCTATAACATGGCTAGAGATACAATATACTAGGCTATGAGCTATCATCTGAGCTCATTAATTTAATATTATATATTGAGGTCCTTAAGAAGGGTTCGATTACTCTTATCAGTGACTTTGAATTCAAACATAAGTTATTATTTTTTACTTTTTATATACAAATGGAATTTACCCTTTAGAAAAAAAAGGAACAACTCTCAAGAACTCCTGCTGTGGATAAAACTGATAAAACTAGATTGGTATTCAGATGGATGCAGCAATAGGATTGTTACCATGCAGACAATGGTGTTTATTTCAAGTCAATATCAATCATGGGAAAGAAGGGAAAAATCCGGCTAGCCATGTGGCTATTTTTAGAGATGCACAAGACTGGATGTCAACCTGACACTTTTGTTTACAATGCAGTAACCCAATCACATGTGCGTGCTAAATATAAGGAAAAGGATCTCACAAAATCTTGCATATACTTTGAGAAAATGAAAGAGAAAGTTAGATGTCAACCCAAAATTGTAACCTACATCATTATTCTTAGGGCACATACTCAAGCCTGTTAGGTGGATAAGGTTAATGCATTGTTTAAGAATGTTGAAACAAATGAGATTGGGAAAAAAATTATACTTAAGGAAAACAAGGAATGCTCACAGAAATGGATCAGGTTCTTGCTCGTATGAAGAAAGAGAAATGTAAACGAGATATAATTACTTTTAATTTACTTATAGACGCTTATGGAAAACATCAATATTTTAGCAAACTATAACAAGTATTTAAGAGTGTGCTCCTGTCAAAGGAGAATCCTAATTTACCAACGTTCAATTCAATAATCACCAATTATGGTAAGGTTAGGCTTATGAAAAAGGCAGAATTGGTCTACAAGAAGATCACTAGCTTATAATATGAGCCAAGTCAAGTTACATATGAATTCTTGAATTTGGCATATGTTCATTGTGGCTCTGTTACGAAAGCACGAGAAGCATGTTCTGAAATTATAGATGCAAAAAATTGGTATTCAAATTTCAAACTTGCATTCTCTATTGGATGTTTATTGTAATAACAGTTTACTGGATGAGAAAACAACTTTATTTGCAAAATTAGAATGGATAAGAAATGAAAGAGTTGAATAGAAGAAGTGTATGGAGTGTAAAAAAAGAAAAGAGGATTTAAAACTAAAAGAAGCAGAGTTGATACACAACAACCCATTTCTTAATCCTACATATTTTAATCTGAAAAGGAGGTAGGATGATGATGTTTTTTTCAGATCCAAACCTGTCACAAATATAATCTCCCCATGTTCTTCATCAATGACACAATTAAAATTTATTTTCACCACAAATCCTTGCATAAGTATATGAAGTAATGGTTTGTCAAACAAGATCCGGTAATATGGTGTACAATTTCACTTGGTGTCTTTGGTCAGAATATTGAGACTTTTTATTGAAGTTATAATGTGTTACTTGGAAGCTTTCTGATATGATGTTTGCTACAAGACGTAGCCTGTTAGAGCCCTGTGAAAATGTTGACAAACAAATTGAACAAGTTTCCACTTGTATAGCGATTGCAAAACGACACCTTTATTTGAGAATTGATTGTGTTGATAATAATTTGGATCAATATGAAGAGTTAAATGTTGCCACCAAATATGAGTTTTATGACCTTCCTGGAGACTTAAAACATATTGGCTTTGATTTTGAATCTGTTCAGCATACTTTCCAAGGCTTGGAATTCAAAATTGGCTAGATAAAAGGAAAGAAGGATATTACAAACCAAGGTGTATATCACTTATTTCAATTTATGAATAAGTTGGAGGGAAGGAGACATGCGCAGCTTATTCAGGTATCCTCTAGCCCTCTAAGCTAGCTTTGTAGAATTCAAAGTTAGTGTCTAACATTTTTTAGGTCATCGAGAATCTTCCTATAGCTCTCCTATGCCCTTAGAATCAACATCCTCAACATTGTGTTTTGTTTCATCTACACAAGAGTCTTCCCCCAGTCCTAGATCTTTAGAACATAGATTTTCCACAACACACTCTAGTTCTGGTTTGAAGGAATTACAGGGCATTTCTAAAGTAGTTGAAGCTTGAAGTACATGTGTTTATGGCAAAGCACAATTCCAGGGTGAATTTAAATGAATTTCCTCTTATTCAAATATATTTCGATGGAAATTTCCAGGGTTAAATGAAGTTTTTACAAAAATCGCATACAAAAACGTGTTCCTTTAACAAGGGATTATCAACTGAAAATTTGGCATCAGAGAGTACCTGTATTTTTCATTATCTTTGAAACTTGATCTAAAACTAGAACTCTGAAATTTGAAACTTGATCTAAAACTTTATCTCTAAAAATTTGAAACTTGATCTCTGAAACTTCGAAAGGATAATAATTTGAAAACACTTCAACTTGTGAATCAAGAAAAATCATGTGTTGTAAGGCTCGAGTCAGGTCGCGTTGTGTCTGTTTGGGTCATGTGATGGTGTTCATATGAAAAGTGTTAATTTGTGACCACCCATGTGCCTTGTACACATTTGTGTGACCCATTTTCTATTTTCTACCTCGTTCCTTCATCCAGACAGGTCGAGTCATGTCGTGTCAAAGCACCCAAGGAAATTCATTTGAGTTTGTTAGGTCAAGTTTTATGTAGGGTAGATGTATCAAAAGTGCTAAGTTGTGACCCGTTTTCCGTTTTCTCACTCATGTTACCCATTTTCTGTTTTCTCACTTGTGCAACTCGTTTTTCATTTTCTTACTCATGCCTTCATCCTGGCGGTTTGGGTCGTGCTGTGAGAGGGCTCCCAAGGAAACATGTTTGGGTGAGTTGGATTAGGTTGTGTGAGGGCTTTTGTATCAAAATTTCTAAGTTTTGACCTACTTTTCGTTTTCTCATGCATGCGACCTATTTGTTGTTTTCTCACTCGTGCCTTCGTTCGAGCGGGTCGGGTCTTGCCATGAGAGGGCACCCAAGGAAATGAGATTGGTCAGGTCACGTTGGGTTGGGTCGTGTGAGGGCGGTTGTATCAAAAGTGCTAAGTTGTGACCACCCATGTGCCTTGTGCACATTCGTGCCACCTGTTTTCTATTTTCTTTTCATGTGAAACTAGGTGGGTTGGTAATTAAGTTGTTTGTATTTTCACTTTGGAGGGCATTATTTGGCCATGGATTATAGGGTCATATTATATATGTTAAGTATCTTAGAGATTTTCATATTTCTTACTAGCTTAGATGATCAAAAATTTGATGCAAGAAAGGTTCTTATATATGGGAGAGTTTCTAAAAGGTTAATTTGTGGCTCTTTAGGAGAGCCAAGTGGACTTTCGGGAGAGGGAATTCCATTTTAATTAGATATGATGGTACTGTAGGTTTATTTGAATCTCCTAATTTAAATCATAATACCATCTATGCCCTACATCATAGACATATAATATTTACGAACTAGGCTATCGATGGATGGAATGTAAAAATTATGTGATGGAAGAACACTTTAAAGATTGGTCTTCATGTGGAATGGAATCATTATATTAGGATACTCAAAGAGGCTGGATCGTGTAGGAATCAGAACAATGACTCCATAACCTAGGAGGTAACTAGTTGGGGTTTTGTGATAGTTGTTGAGACTCGAGACATATCAATACATTTTTAAATCCTTGTAGGGGTCATTTGTATCCTCGGTTTTTTTATTCTAGAATGTGCGGGTAATGTTGGAAATATGGAAGCATGCTTGCCGAACTATTTTACATTTTTTTGGATGTTTTGATATAGTTTTTTATAGATCACTATGCATAAAAATTACAATTTTGGATGAATGTTTCATTTTCATGATGTGTTGTATTTAACAAATGTTGGAAATTATATGAGGCATAGAATTTCGGGATCCTTTCGAACATCAATGAAGACAGATGTAAAATGATTTTTTTTTTTCACTTAATTAAGTTCATTTATGGTATTTTTCCTCTAAAAAAACAAATGTAGTGAAAAATATAAAATTTAGATAAATCATGTGCATGTTGGTTTTATTTATTTATTTAATCTAAGTTGTAATTTTGAAAATTATTATTGTCATATATCACATTATTTTAAATCTTTTTTACTTGGTCTTCACCTAACCGAACAACGGGTCATCAATTAATAGAATTTCCTATCCATCTACTGGATCACCAAGCCCCTCCTCAGGACACTCAATGTTATATACATACTAATTGTCTCGATACTCTACACCTAACATACAGACGAGCTTGTAGCTTTAACTCCATGTTAGATCTAGTGTACTGTCAATATTTGGGTCTGTAGGATCTCCAGGTGGGTCAATGAGATCCTATGAGGTTGAATATATCACTAGGTTTCCCTCTAGGTAATTGAAACTAGAGTCAATTTCATTAAGATAGTATTTATTGTTCTTTAAGATGCACTTAACATCCTCCAAACTATGAAATGCATCATAGTTGTCGAGTTGTTTATCCTTGAATACCATGCATAAGAATGTGTAAATTTGTTGGTGCACGGATAGATAATGCAAGAAATACAATCTTTGTTTCCAAACTATGTCCAAGTCATGGGACCATCTCATACTATTTCCAACAATGTCATAGTGATAGGGGTGTTCTCCATACTCTTTTGATTCCAAAAACAAAAATGCCTGACGCACTTCTAGCAAGACCGAATCAAAGGTCATGGCCATTCACTCAAAGGTAAAAGGTTGACCACGTTTGACAACATTACTTGAAACACTTCTTCTACATGTCATTCTTTGATAAGGAGGCATGTTGGCCCATACAAGATAACAATGTATACAACCAAAAATTGTACTAGGACCAAAAAAGCAATAGATAGGGTGAATCACCACTCCCTTGAGCCCCAACTAAAATAAAATTAGTTCATCCCCCAAATTTCACACCAAGAGCTCAAATTTGAGTAGTAATTGAAAATCGACACACTGTAAATGCATAAAGCATAGATAATCCCACCACCCTTTGAAAGCTCAAGAACTAAAAATAGAAAAAGAGGCCTTGAGACCAATTCAACCCAAAGAAGAAAATGAAGCAAAACCCAAGTATTTCCAGACTCAAAGAACCAAATAAGGGTCATAATTGAGAGAAAAATGCACCAATTCACTAGAGAAGGGAGAATCAAAGTTATGAACTAGAAAAATATTAACATAATCGAGAATACAAATCTCACCACAAGTAATACCATGAGAAAACCCACCACTCTAAAACCATAAAGTGAAATTATTGTGATCCCAACAACCGCATACCAAAACAATACAAGGATAAGAGATACTTATGAATTATATTTCTAAAAGAAGTGAATTTGAGTAAAAAACAATCAATTCAAAGACGGGCCCATGCATTACAGCCTGAAGATATATAACAAGAAGTATTGACCCCAATATTTCACCCACGAGGATAAAATTAGAACTAATGTTACCTCATTACAACCAGAACCCAAATGAGAAACAAATAGACCATAATTTACAAACCTCACTACAACTTGAAACTGGAAGCAGGAGGGTGGGGATTACACCTCACTTCCACAAATTTCCTTAATGTGCTTCTGCCAACCTATATTAACAACTATGCATTTATAATGAAGGGACATCGAGTGTCAAATTTGCATTTATAGGTAAATGATGCTTTGAGGTGATCTGTTTGTTTTCTAGCCAACCAACAACTTGTTTGGCTTATCTCCTAACATGTTTGAACCTGATTGAGTCAAAACATGATAATTTTCTGCAAACTCATTTTCTCTCAGGATATTGATTCCCATGATAAGTTGGGAGAAATATTGTGAATATAATTTGTAATTATCTTAGAGTTTCCTTCCCCAATTATTTGATTTATTGCCAATTTTTGTTTTCTCCAGACCCATTTCCCCATAGGCTGTTGGTTCCCATGAGATGCTAGGAGAAGGATTGTGAAGAGAATCTTTAATCATAATAGAGTCACCATCCACAATTATTTGATTTGTGCCCATATTGTTTTTGCAGCTTCAATGCATCCCAAGATCATTTTTCGTTTAACCTATAGCTCCATGTTTCCAGAAAAAGGTGGGAGTGCATTCCAATATGTAACCAAAAATAAAAAATTGTCCTCACCAATTTCCCTCAAGGTGTGCCAATTTCAGACATATCTTTGCAGTTGATCATGTTGTTCAATATAGTAGATATTTTTGGTACCTGGTCCTATAAAAGGGATAAAGGATGTCTTGAAGGGAGATATATCTCCTTTAGTGTAATGTTCCCAAATTGGGATGCTCAGCAAAACAGGCCTGAAAAATGCATTTTTTAGGGATGTGTGTTCCAGAAACCAATACCAGCCCTTTGATACATTATATTAGAGTATCTAAGATCTAAATCCAAGAGGAGGCTCAAAATAAATCACTTTATGTGGGTTAAATAGATCTCCCACACCTAGTTGTCTTCAGAAAATTACCCAATGAAGCGTTGCAGCAGTATAAAAAAATTACTAGAGTATCAGTGAGCTAATAACTCTAAATTTTTTTTAGAAACACCTCAGACACAATTCTATGTACATCAGCAAGAAGAGATGTTTATTCTATTGACAAAGGATGGGGAAAAGTGGTGATTTTGGCCCCAAAATGAGTGTATTCAGAAATATGCATACAATTAAGGGAAATGGCATGATTTTATTTTACATTAGGTCATCAGGGACCTATTCTATGAATTTCAGCTCAAAACAATAATTATAGCTAGGTTAAATAGTTCCTCGTTCCCCAACTAGGCTTAAAAACCTTGATTCCCCATGACTTAGAATATGCAGAATTTTACTGAAGCATGGATAACGTGATTTATAAAGGTGAAAGTTGTAATAAGGTGTGAGAAATATTAAATAACATATATTCTATGGCTTATGCAATGTACAAGAGAAATACAGACATTTACATGGAAAACAAGCCTCAAATAGGTGCTGCAACAAAGTATTGAGCCAAGAAAGCTTATCAGCGTAAATTTTAGAAGGTTGAAGCTTATTTTTATTAAATTTTAGATATATAAAATATATTCATACAAAATGGTATATTTATTGTAGATATGTATACAAAAGGCACTTTAGAATACACTCCCCTTGGGGATCTCAGCAAATGATCAACAACAGTGAATAGATCTGAGATGTAAGTCGCAGTTCTGCAGCAGTATTCAGTAATTGTATAGTAAATAAATCAGAAAATAAATCAGATATGAAGGGTACATGGATTGGTTGGCCAGTCGATGGATCACCACAGTGAAAGGAAGGATCCTTTCCACTAGAGATCTCTCCTCCAGGAGAACTCCAAAACCTTTGCAACTCTGCCCTTCAAGATTTACATAGATCAGGGAAAGAAGTTATGCTTTCTATGATAATATACACTTTTTCCTGTTGCCAATATTTGATACTGAAGCACAAGCTATGGTTGCACTCTTCCAGGAGGTTAAAAGACACAATCACTAAGAAGAGGTTCCCATATAATCTATATCTTTGCAGATCTAGAGTTCCACTTGCTGCAGCTCACTTAGACAATGAAACCCTCACTGTATTTACACTACCAAAGAGAGATGGAGCTTGGCCATATGCCAGATAGTGGAGAAGGAAGCACAAGCCCTCCAAGAGCTACTCAATGGAAGGATGGAGAACCCCCATAGGAGATCCTCTGTAGTCTATTGCTAAAAAGCCAGGAGAAATAGAATTTATCTAAGCAGAAAAATTCTCCAAAATCATAATACATTAAAAAACCTTCTCTTGAGCCTTCTCCTTCCTTTTATAAGATGAGGATGTGCAAAACCCTAAACCACCTTGAATCACTTAACCCCTTTCACATGAGGTCATCTTTCTAGAACTACGCTACCCCTTTATGAGATACATTGAATCTAGATAGCGTTGTAGATTTGGTCAAGGTTGACCCAGTCTCATAGCTTAAACCCCTTTCACACTTGCAAGTGGATTTTATGTAAATGGCTCAGATATAGCTGTGTTTACATTTAGCATTGATTTATTTACTAATCTAAGGAGTTTTATATGTCCTCAATTAGCCATTTATTTATAAATGGAAAATAAAACAAAATTTAAATATTCCTATTAGCTTGGGCTAATTAGGAATATTACATTCCTCCCCTCCAAAAGTGTTTCTTTCCCTCAAGCAACTAGCAAGGTGAGTGTTGCAAAATCTCCCCTCCTTCTTGGGGTCTCCATGCTATCATCCACATGAAATGAATCACCTCCCAGCTTGGTAATTCATAGAAAGACTCCTCTCTAATATCAGTGAAAGGCATATCCCAGCTCATATGGCTTACCTCTTGAAGAAAAAAATGTGTTATTTTGGCAGCCATATCATCTCTCATGCTCCCTTTAGACCATGCACTGCAAAAAATATGGATAATCTCTCCCCTAAGGGACACACCCCACCAAGGTGTCTCTCTCCCACACATGCTCCTCTTGAGAATAGGAACAATAGAAGCATAAGGAGCCAAAATGAGAATCATTTTGGCTTCCCTATTTAGCAACTGTGAAGGACAATGGTCCCTCATGTGTAACCAATGTAGCTTGACTCTTCGTTGCAACAAAGACTAAAAGAATGTGTGGTCTCTCAACCACTTGTTCGCTGCCCCAATCTCCTCATAGGTTTGCAGGAAGTGAATGATGGATGAGGCAATGTGATTATGTCCTCCAAAACAAAATTCCTCCCCAATTCCTCCTAGGGAGTGGTCACCAACAATGCTCATGGTCTCAAGTAGGCCATGCATCCTCAAAGAAAGAATGCTCCTCCTTGGAGCAACATCCTGCACATATATGGTTAAGGGATGCATAAATACATTAGATAAATCAAAATAATCAATGCCCTTACCATAAGCTTTGCTCATGCAAAGGGAGAAGCTCATAGATGAGTCCCCTTCCATCCTTTTAAAGAAGAGAGGTGGTTGTATTAACTCTTCCAAAGAGTTATGTGCATAGACACCTCCCATGCTAAATGTGTGGGTGGGAAGGCGACTATCATTCCATTGATTCTCTTTCCATAGCATAGAAACTGAAATCAGAGTGGGTGTGGATGATGTTGAGAGAATGCTTCTCCTCCTTGAACCTACCAAGACTCTCAGCGTTGTACCAAGACCTTCCAAGGTCTCCACTATTCTAAAATCAATAATTGGTGCCTCAAAAGGTGAAGCACTCATACTCCTTTGCTGATCTAGTGGTCTCCTTGGATCAATGTCTCCATGCAATGAGACATCATCAACAAGAGGTGACTTAACATATGAATGGAGAAAACCCTCCATGCTTCCACTATGCAATCTAATTGCCTTCTTAGGTGCATCAACCTTCTGTAATGGATAGGAATGAGGTTGGTTCTCTTTCCTAACTCCTCCTTCTGTCTCCATGGTTCTACACCTTCTCATTGATGGCACATGTAGATCATGAAATGTGCCTTCATCTCCATACATGAGATCTTGGGGATTTTCTTGCCATGCCACAAGAATCCCTCTTATTGTAGCAAAAGCTCCTCTTATCTTTGCTTGAGGTGCTAGATCAAGTCTAGATTTGACAGTGTTTTTTCCCATTATCTCTACAACAAAATTGGGCAACCTCCCAATGATAGGATCCACCTTTGAAGAAGAGATCTCTCTGTTCTTTTGTTCAAAGGTGTGGGAGGGAAATCTTGCCTCTAACAAGGCATGATGCAAGTTTTTAGCCTTCTCCATGGGCCTCTGAAATGGATCTGAATTTTTATGCAGGGCTTTTATTTGAGTCTTCTCATTTAACTCCACCATAGGTGTTCCATGAACTCCCTTATCAAACTTTTTCACTAATGCGTTAGTGAAACTTATGTAATATGAAGTGTTCACATTTCTGAAAAGAAGGAACTCAAATTCCCACCAAGCATGGGCCTTACCTTTCAAGTGTAGTGTTGCAACTATGATGGCTTCTTCTTCAAGAACTTGGTGTAGTTTCAGGAAGGTGTTTAGCGCTTCCACCCATTCATCGGTTGATCTTGTAGGTGATCCTTCAAAGGTAGATAGAGTGAATCTATCACTCTGCTTCTTTTCCTCACCTTGGCCTTGCAATACTCTGAAAAACAGAACTGATTTCTGAGTTTTAGGGCTTGAGACTCATTCCCTTCTAGGAAATCACTAAGATTTTTCCTCCTAGTCATTTCTTCTTTCTCTCCCATCTTCTTCATGGCAGATCTGAGCTTCTTACTACATTGTACCTCACAGTGTGTGGTTGCATGCTCACACTCATTGTGTGAAAATATAGAGTTTGATGCATCTTCAAACTCATTTGAAGATTCTCTATACATATCCCTCATGATATTCTTGAGATATTCACTAATTTTTTTTTTATATCTAGGAATAAGTCGAGAGCCTCTCCTCCTTCTTTCCTCCAAAATATGGAGTCTTTCTCCTGCTTCTTTCTTTGTCTCCTTGATGATAATAGGAAGTGCAGGGGCCTTCCTCTTCTATCTACTCATCCTCCTTGGGGAGGTCCTTCATGGATCTGAAACATGATGAGGCAAAGCTCATCTTCTCTAGCTTTCTAATCTCTAATTTCTAGAGCTCACTGCATCTTTCTTCTCTTTGACACCCTCTAGGAGTTTCCTTGCATCTTTATTCCTCCATCTGTTCAAGATATTCTTCAATGCCTTTCATAGTTTGAAAGAGAAGTAAGGAGATATCTTATTTTGTCAATATGGCCATCCTAATATCTGATTCTTCTCTTTATGCTTCTAATATTTTGATCTCACAGGTTGAGCCAGAGATCATGCTTTGATACCACTATAATGTTCCCAAATTGGGCTACTCAGCAAAACGAGCCTGAAAAACACATTTTTCAGGGATGTGTGCTCCAAAAACAAATAAAAGCCCTTGGATACCTTATATAATAGTATCTAAGACCTAAATCCAAGAGGAGGCTCAAAATAAATCACTCTAGGTGGGTTAAACAAATCTCCCACACCTAGTTGTCTTCAGAAAATTACCTAATGAAGGGCTGCAGCACTATAAAACAAAATAATGGAGTATAAATGAGATAATAACTCTGAAATATGTTTATAAACACCTCATAATAAATTTTATGTACAGCAGCAAGAAGAGAGATTAATTCTATTGACAAAGGATGGGGAAAAGCAGTGTTTTTTTCCCTAAAATGAGTGTATTCAGAAATATGCATAAAATTAAGGGAAATTACGGGATTTTATTTTAAATTAGGTCATGAGGGACATATGCTCCAAATTTAATCTCAAAAAAATAATTATAGCTAGATTAAACAGTTCCTCCTTCCCCAACTAGGCTTAAAAACCCTGATTCCCCATGACTTAGAGTATGGATAATTTTACTGAAGCATGGATAGCGTGATTTCTAAAGGTGAAAGCTGTAATAGGGTGTCATAAATATTAAATCTCATATATACTATGGATTATGAAATGTACAAGAGAAATACAGACATTTACATGGAAAACAAGCCTCAAATAGGTGCTGCAACAAAGTATTGTGCCAAGAAAGCTTATCAGTGTAAATTTTAGGAGGCTAAAGCTTATTTTTATTAAATTTCAGATCTATAATATATATTCATACAAAATTATAAGTTTATTGCAGATCTATATACAAAAAGAACTTTAGAATACACTCCCCTTAGGGATCTCAGCAAATGATCAACAACAGTGAGTAGATCTGAGATCTAAGTCACAGTTATGTAGCAGTATTTAGTAATTATATAGTAAATAAATCACAAAATAAATCATATCTGAATGGTACATGGATTTTTTTTCCAATCCATGATCACCGCAGTGAAAGGAAGGATCCTTTCCACTAGACATCTCTCTTGCACGAGAACTCCAAAACCTCTGCAACTCTACCCTTCAAGATTTACATAGATCAAGGAGAGAAAATATGCAGTCTATGATAATATACACTTTGGAATGATGCCAATATCTCATACTAAATCACAAGCTATATATGCACTCTTCCAGGAGGTTAAAAGACACACTCACTGAGAAGAGGTTCCAATATAAGCTAGATCTTTGCAGATCTATAGTTTCACTTGCTGCAACTCACTTAGAAAATGAAACCCTCACTATATTTATGCTACCAAAGAGAGATGGAGCTTGGCCATATGCCAGATAGTGGAGAAGGAACCACAGGCCCTCCAGGAACTACTCAATGGAAGGATGGAGAACCCCACAGGAGATCCTCTCTAGTCTCTTGCTAAGAAGCCCAGATAACTAGAATTTGTCTAAGAAGAAAAATTCTCCAAAATCATAATACATTCAACAACCTTATCTCAAGCCTTCTCCTTCCTTTTATAATATGAGGATGTGCAAGACCCTAAACCACCTTGAATCACTTAACCCCTTTCACATGAGGTCCTCTTTCTAGAACTGTGTTGCCCCTTTATGAGATACATTGAATCTAGAAAGTGTCGTAGATTTGGTCAAGGTTGACCCAGTCTCATAGCTTAAACCCATTTCACACTTGCAAGTGGATTTTATGTAAATGGCTTAGATATAGCTGTGTTTACATTAAGCATTGATTTATTCACTGATCTAAGGAGTTTTACATGTCCTCCATTAGTCATTTATTCTTAAATGGAAAATAAAACAAAATTTAAATATTCCTATTAGCTTAGGCTAATTAGGAATATTACATTTAGGATCCTACACCATAGTGCTATGGATATGTTAGAAATTTCTAGGTGATTTCTGCAACCAAAGCTTTGTTCATTATGCTAGTTTTTGTATCCAAACATGCTAGTCCACTTGGGTTCTATTTTTTTCATATTTCAACCATGGTAGAAATTTGAAGTTTTTCTTGGGTTTACTTCCTTTTCAAATAAAATGTATAAAATTCCTTTCAATTTTTGAGAGCACTATCTTTGGTGAACAAGATGTAGCTTAAGAATATTGGCATAGCACTCGGGAGGGACTGCCAATGTATAATTCTAACAGCTAGGAAGACATTGGTATTGGACCAACATTCAATTAATTTTATGATTTTTGAGTTGATGTAGTGCCATTTTATTCTTCCAACTCGTGTGGTTCTGAGTGGGAAGCCAAGATATTTGGTTGGGGTTTCTTCACTTTGGAAGCCTATGATTTCTGCAATCATGGTGATTTGGTTTGAGAAAGAGAATCCTAGATATTTGTTTGTTGATTTCTTACCTAGGTACTACTTCTAAAAATTCCAATTTTTTTTTAGTTATTTTTCTTCCTTTATTTAGGATCCTCCCATGAGAAAAAAATCATACACAAATTGGGAATGTGTGACTAACTATAAATTTTTGAAGGTATTGATTCCCTTTAGAAAACCTTAAGCCTAGTTTTCAGAAATACACCAATATACAAGAAATGAACCAAAGACCTAGGGCTAATTATGCACTACAATAATACAACTAGAAATATGTGGCTGATATGATATGACAAAGAATGTAGCCTCCTCCAATAGACTGCCCAGATGAAAGGATGATCCCTTCACTAGAAAACCTTCCTCCCAAGTCCTCCCTAAAATAATGCAGTCCAAGACAAATACTATGTTGTAGGGGAAAATGATAGTATGGCCTGGTGAAAAATGTTGAAATGAGGCTCAAGGGCCTTCATTAATAGCCTCCCAATGGAAGGAAACCTTCCTCCACTAAAAAATATATATCATAAATCACCCAAATGTATTCTCCACTTCTACAGCCTGCAACATAGCACAACCCTCTACAGAAACTATGCTGTAGATGAAAGATGGAGCTTGGACTGATGTTGAAATGTGGAAATGTAGTGGAATCACTTCTCTTGAGTAGGCATTCGAAATCCCCTGAGGATGAAGGTGGGATTCCCACTCGGAAACACCCTGTGGTAAACAACACTACATTCCTAGCTAAACAGTTGAAGAGAGAAAACAAGCCTTAACAAACCATATCAAAATAATAACCAGCAACATCATCACAATGGCTGCCATCCTCTTCCTTATATTCCTGGTGAGCTTCCTCACACTTGGCCCCACTCATTAAAGCCACTATTTCCATGCATGGATTCTCCCTCCAAAACTACCTTGTCCCATAATGAATGCCACTCCTCCATGACAACACTGTTGATTTGGTCAAAGTTGACCCAATAAATATGCCCCAGCCCATTTTCACATATAAGGGTGCTTTATCAAGCCACTAATGTAATCTCATTTCACATTAGCAGTGATTTTATTCCTACTAAGGATATTTATGGGTCTCCATAGCCTCTTATTCATCAAACTAAGAAGCAAAAACAAAAATTAATATTCCAACTAGCTCATGGATAATTGGGAATATTACAGTCCTCCCCTCCCAAATTTTTCTTGTCCTCAAGTAACCGCAAAGGTGAGTGTTGAACTCTTCTCCTCCTCCATGTGATAATCTCTCCTCATATACCAAGTTTCTCCCAATCAATCCTTCCATGAAATGCTCCTCCCAAGTTCTCATGAGATGCAAATGAATCATCTCATAAGGAAGAGAAAGATCCAATGTAGCAATCATGGTTTGCCCAATGTTCTCCCTGAAACATGAAGCATAAGAAACATGGAGAATATCTCTCCCAAAGGGCACATCCAATCCTTCCATCCTTCCTCCAATCATTCCCATAAAAAGAATGAGGACATCATCAATGTATGGTATCAAAACCAATGATACATAAACAACCATATGCAATAATTGAGGTTAATCATAGTCCCACATGTGGAACCAGCACAGTATATCTGCTTACTACCTCAGATAATCATATCGTAAGTGGTTTCCCCACCACTTACTTGCTGCCATAGTCCTCTCACAGGCTTTGAGAAGGTGATAAATTTTTGGTGCCTTTGGAGTGCACCCTAAATGGTAAATCATCTCTCTATATCCTCCTAGGGAGTGGCCATTATAAACACTGTTTATGGCCCTAATTTGGCCATGAATTTTATAAGGAAGAATGCCCCCCCTTGGAAAAATGGCCTGCACATGTATGGTAAAGGAACATGATCCTTCACCATATGCACAAACATGATCCTTACCATATGCTTTGTTCATACAAATGGAGTGGCTCATAGATATATCCCCTCTCATTCCTAAAGAGAAAAGAGGTGGTTGTGATAACTCCATAAAATATTTATGTATCTCCTCCATCTCCACATGATCCATGCATCTTCTAAAATGTTGATATATCTCCTCTTCAAAGCCTTCCCAAGTGTATCCCTCCATGATGGTATGGTATGCTCTCATGGAATAAGTGTGACTGAAGAGAAAATCTTCATGTGCTGCTTGTAGTAACTTCTTCTTGATCTTGGATGCTCTAGATAAGAAGATCCTACCATGATAGTAGATGACCTCATCTCTGGCTGAATATCCCTCCTCTAGTAGTTGGTCATCAAGTATCATGCAAGTAAAAATATCCTTTGAATAATCCACCAACAGCTAGGATTTCTAATATGGATATATCCTCCATAGTGACAGCGTTCATGATCTGTCATGTAAAAAGATTGTCATGTGGCTACCCTCCTATTTTAGATCTCCTATGCCAAAGTCACATACCGAAAGGCTACTATCCTCCCTCTACTGCTCCTTTCTCATTGCAATATCTGAGGTGAGAGTGGGTAATGATGATGTTGGGAGAATGTTTCTCTCCTCATTGAGTCTACCCAGGACTCTAAACACTACACCATGACCTCCCAATTCTCCCACTCCTCCTGGATCTATGAGTGGTGCAATATGATGTGATACATTCCTCACCAACTCCAGATCAGGTGGCCTCCCAGGTGGTTTACCACAAAACAATAATGTCGCATTGGCCAAAGTCAGGTGCTTAATAGATGGGACTGTTAGGTCCTTGCTTCCACTGCACAAATCCATCTCTTTTTTTTGTGTGGAAGTTGTTTGTGACTGATATGTGTGCATGCCCCTAAACATATGATTTTTTTCACTTTTTATATCCACCCATTCCATCTGCAAAGCCTCCCAATCTATGGTGACCTTCCCCAAAGTAATCAACCACTGCACACCCAATATCACATTGGTGTCAGGTATGTAAACCACAAAGAAGTGATCATTCAATGTATATGTCCCCATGGTGATAGATAAATATGTAATATAATGCATGCAATGCATAGTTCTAGCTCCTGGGACCAAAACAGAAAATCCCTCAAAATCATCAGTGGGTATTTCCCTCCTCTGCGCTAGTTGGGCATCAATAAAATTGTGTGTAGACCCACTATCAACCAAAACTGAAACCCTCTGATCGAAAATGGAACCTTGAACCCTCATGTTCATGTACTTTGGCACTCCTCTCAATGATGAAAGGGCCCCCATAATAGGATAAAATGCTCCATTCCCACCTCCTAGTGGTGGTAGATCATCTCCTGCTATCCCAACGTTGTGACCTCATTTTGGTTCTTCTTCTTCTTCCCCCTCATCATCTAAAGAGACCTCTATATAATGTGCCTTTCCTTCTATATGTCTATGTCCCGGTGCCCATGTTTCTTGGTATGTGAAGCAAAGCTTCCTTCTCCTCAAATCTCTTCAAGCTTCATCACTAAGAGGTACTTTGTTTTGGCTCTCCTTTGAAAGAGGAGCCTTCTCATCTTTTCTCTTGGATGGAAAAGTAGGCCTTTTCTGAAATTTTCCATTTTCTTTTGGAAATGCATCATGTACATCTCCATCCCTCTCAATGGAATCTTGAAGGGTAGTGGGTTTGGTAGATTTAACCAACCCATGAAGAGGTTATGCTATCCCATCAATAAACTTATATACCCTCCTTGCTGCGGATAAATCAGGAACCATAACAAAAAGTTTTAGAAATTTAGAAATATAAGTTTCTAGATTACCTGATTTTTTGAGCTTTGCTATCCCCATGAAATTTTCCTCCAGATCTCTTCTATCATACCTTTCCACCAACCTCCTTGTGTACTCTAAATATGTAGTCACTTTGGCATGACCCAATGTAGAAAAACCATGAAACCACCAATCATGTGCCTCACCCTCAAGGTGCAGCATTGCTATCTTGATGCCCTCCATCTCTAGTACTTGGTTCAACTGGAAGTAGATGTCTAGCTTCTCTACCCATTATTTGGAAGTGCATTTTGATGACCCATCAAATTTGGGTAGGAAAAATATGCCCATATTTTGGTGTAGATCATTATTCTGTATGAATCCTCCACCTCTATTGTAATGTCAGGGTCTCCTATTATCCTTAATATTATAAAATTCTTGAAAACTCAAATGATCCTTGAATCTCTGAGATTGAGACTCATACTCCATGAAATAGTCTTTAAGAATTTCGTGTTCTTGAAACCCTCCATTTCCCACTGCTAAGAATGTAGGAATTGTAGAGTGTTGGGAAACCAGCTGCTTCACTGGTTGATCACTCTAGTAATGAGAAATGTAAGACCCTTCACCATGCAGAAACCCTTTAGGGGATTCCTTGTGTCTATCCATCCTCATCTCCTTTATTTCTTGAGCAATGTCTTGCATAGTTCCAAGAAGAATCTTAGGAAACTCCTTCTCCTCATCTCCTCTTGATAAAGAGGTTTGACCCTTCTCTTCTCTATTATATTTATAATAATAATTCCAGTTTCTTCTGAGATATATTTTATCTCTATCGATGAGAGGATCTCCTTATTCTGATGACATATTGGCTTAAGATGCATAGGTTGATCCAATATTATGCTCTGATACCACTATAATATTCCCAAATGGGAAAAGTAGGAATATATTGCATAAATATGGAAATAGTAGTGTTTAACATCACATAAAAGTGTGAGACCCATATGGGGCTTCTTCATTGATCATAAAAGCATCAAACATGTAAAAAATAATGAGCCACAAACCATACAGCATGAATCAACAAGCCTCTAATAAATAAATCCCTCAAGAATGAGGTGCTGCTACTATATTAAAATGTCAGCAGATTGTTGTAGCACATTCATAGGAGCACTCCTAAAGAAAATGAACATAAAAAAGATAAAATGGATGATATATGCCTCAAATATAATGTAAAATGAGGATTAAGGCTTTATACAACCTCCAACAAAAAACCCAAGATGGTTTTCATAAATACACCAATATACAAGAAATGAACCAAAGCCTTAGGGATGAATATTCATTGCAAAAATATAGCTGGAAAGATGTGGTTGATCTAATATGAAAAATAATGTAGCCTCCTACAGTAGAATCTCAAGATGAAAGGCTGATCCCTTCACTAGAAAGCCTTCTTCCAAAATGGTGTACTAAAACCACCCCTGCAACTCCTCCTTAAAACAACGCAGTCCAAGACAGAAACTGTGCTATAGGGGACAATGATAGTATGGCCTCCTACCAAATGCTGATATAAGGCTCAAGGGCCTTCCTTAATAGCCTCTGAATAGAAAGAAACCTTCCTCCACTGAAAATATAGATCATAAATCACCCAGATGTATTCTCCACTGCTGCAACCTACAACACAACACAACCCTCTAAACAAACTACGTTGTAGATGAAAGATGGAGCTTGGCCTGATGCCTAAATGTGGAAATGTAGTTCAATCACTTCTCCTAAGTAGGCACTCAAAGTCCACTGAGGATGAAGGTGGGATTCCCACTCGAGAACACCATGTGCTAAATAGCATTGCAATTTTAGCTAAACAGCTGAAGAGAGAAGACAAGTCTTAACTGACCATATCAAAATAATAACCAACAACATCATCACAATGGTTGCCATCATCTTCCTTATATTCTTGGTGAGCTTCCTCACCCTTGTCCCCACTCATTAAATCCACTACTTACATCCATGGAGTCTCCTTCCAAAACTGCGTTGTCCCATAATGAATGCCGCTCGTCCATGGAGGCGTCGTTCATTTCGTCAAATTTGACCTAGTCAACATGATCCAACACATTTTCACACATAAGGGTGCTTTATCAAGCCACTAAAGTGATCTCCTTTTAGATTAGTAATGATTTTATTCCTACTAAGGAGATTTATGGGTCTCCATAGCCTCTTATTCATCAAACTAAGAAGCAGAAACATAAATTAATATTCCAACTAGCTCATGGCTAATTGGGAATATTACAATTAGAAAGGTCAATTTTAAAGACCCGAGCACTGCTCGATAATTTTAATATTTTCAATTGTTCCCAATTAGTGTTAAAAACTTCTGACATTCTGAAAAAAATCCATTGTGAAACCATACAGGATTGTGGCTTTCCCCTTATTCATTGAGAATGCTAGTTCATGAAGCTTAGATATTAGATCGAGGAGAAAAAGTTTATTTTTTTGAAATATGATTTTTTGAATGATGGAATTTTTCATTTTTTCTCTGTCTTTTCCTTCTTCTTTTTTCTTCCCCTACTATAGAATCATCCCTAAGTTGAGATAAGAGAGATCTGACATATCATATCTTAGAGTGTTTGAAAAAATATTTGGAGGAGATGTTTTTCCTAGTAAGGTTGGCCCACCTTACATCCATAGGCACGAGGAACATCTTAAAGATAGTAATTGAGCACAAGGATCATTATATCACCATTATATGATTCTATTGGCAGTGAAGAGAGGGTTTTGGATATTAGTTAACACCTAAATTTGGTGTAAGCTCTAACAAATATTTCTAATGTGGTGAAAGAAAACATTCAAGGAGTGGTCATGTTTCCCTTATCATCATTATCAATAATTTCAATTTTTTCATGCTACCACATTTTTACCCATGTGTAAGATGTTCCCTTATTCAGGCCAATGTCCCAGCATACCTTAAAATTTTTTGGAGATACATGTTCCATCGAGCCTCCAGTGGACCCATAACCTCCATTGTGGCCTAAATACTTTTCCTTAAATGCCTAGATAGATCATTGATTGCACCAATTTTAGAAACCACGACTTTTGGCCTAGATTTCCTAACCAAGATAACAACAATTTTCACTCTATCAGTTTTCATCTAAGGTTGATGTACTGCATTTTTGTTATCAATATTTATGATTAGGAAAGAAAAGAGACAATCATCATTTGGCATGTGCTCTACATTAAGTATTACATATCACAAAGAAGAAAAATAACCAATCCATTGTGAAGACACCAATACATCCCCATGTGAAAGTATTGAAATATTGGTTCGACGATGTGTTGCCTTGTAATGGTTTCTTTGGCCATTCACACCATCTTTTGGATAAGTATTTGAGCCCTTTTATCACAAGTAACTCATAGTTATGAGTTTCAAAACAAAAATGAAAAAATTTGACACAACATTTGTGCTAGAAATGAGTTTTGGGGCCTTGATAAAAATCATAAATACACAACCTATTTTCTTCCTAATAAATCGAATAATTGAATTTAATTCAGGATGATAGATTTTTACTTTGACTTTGTTGTTTATGAGAATAGTAATGAACCACAAGGATCATTGTATCACCATTAGATGAGTCTCTTAGGAATGAAGATTCAAGATAGATTATCGGGTATTTATTAACACCTAATGATCCAGGTGGATATCGGTGGCCACCACGTATTCCATTTGGACCCGCAACATCAACTCTTTTAGTTCTTTCACTTCCAGTAGCTTACTATTTTTAGTAGGTTTTCGGGTCATGCACTTCTAGACCCATTTTTGGGGCCTAATGATCCAGGTGGATATTGGTGGCCACCCAACTATTCAATTTGAACCCCCACCATTAGTTCTTTTAGTTTTTAAGCTGCAACACAATTTACTATATTTAGCATTTTTTCAAGTCCTGAACTTTTAGAGCCATTTTGAGGCCCTAAATGACTTTTTTGGGAAACCCAGGAGCAACATGGGTCCATTATCGATGTTTCTCACACCAAAAGTTGTAGTCATCGGATAGATATTTCTAATCAGATATTGAGTGTGTCAAATGGAGATCGGATGCCAAAGTTACATCCCCAGGAAGTTGAAACACCAATTTACCTAAACGAGACCCACAGTTTTGGCACTTCATCTCCTAGGGTTATCTTTTTGGACATTTCAAATTTTACATTGTTTCTCAACAATAAATAGGCCTCTAAGCCTCATTGTAACATAGTGGAGAGGTATGTAGCCATCACATCTCTTCTCAGGGACACACTACCAATGCCCTCACCCGCTCATTTTTATTATTCATGTAAGCATGTTGCAGTCATTTGTTTTGGAACACAATTCAGAGGCCTGTAGCCACCACATATATCCTCAGAGATAAGCCTACCAATGCCCTAGTTGTTTATTTACATTATGTACATAAGAACATTTCAACAATTTGATTTAAATACAATGAAGTATTATTTCCACCACATCTTTGTGTTTATGGTTATATGTCTATCTGTTTCATTCCTTCATAAATCCAAATCAGTGGAATCAAATCAGGTGTGATATTTTTCTGCTTTTATTTGTGTGTCCCTAATGCAGTTAGGGTATAAGGAGTTTGGGCTTGATCTGGTTGACCGTCACAAGATCAGCCTCACAAACCCCAACAACCCCCCATGGCTGAAGGAAAGAAAGATGAGGGAGTAGGAGGTCGTATCAAAATCTTGCTCGTGGAGGCCCTCGAGAAACAGAGGAACACAATGATGGATAAGTTTTCATAGATCCTTCAACGACTACCCACTGGCGGCACATCTACATCTAGCACGTCTACCAACAGTTCCGCAACATCCTAGACAAATCCAATACCAAGTTCAATATAATCCCCCCCCCCCCCATTAGAGGAACTTAACACAATAGGGACCATTTCTTCCTAAGGAGGGAGGAATGATCCAGGTGGATATCAATGGCCACCCAACTATCCCATTTGGACCCGCACTATAAACTCTTTCAGTTCTTTCACTTCCAACAGCTTACTATTTTTAGCAGGTTTTAGGGTCCTGCACTCTGGAGCCGTTTTTGGGGCCTAATGGTCCAGGTGGATATTGGTGGCTAGCCACCTATTCCATTTGAACCCCCACCATTAGTTCTTTGAATTTTTAAGTTGCATCAAAGCTTCTATATTTAGTATTTTTTTAGGTCCTGAACTTATGGAGTGGTTTTGAGGCCCTAAAGAACATTTTCTTGGAAAACCAGGAGAAACATGGGTCCATTGACTATTTTTTCTCACACCAAAAATTATATTCCTTGAAAAGATATTACTAATGAGATATTGAGTGCATCAAACATAGATCGGATGCCAAAGTTACGTCCCCAGGAATTTGAAACACCAATTTACCCAAACGCAACCCACAGGTTTGGCGCTTCACCTCCTAGCATTAGTTTTTTGGATGTTTTGGGTTTTACATTGTTTCTAAACAATAAATAGGCCCATGATACTCATTGTAACATAGTGGAGAGGCCTACAGCCATCACATCTCTTCTTAGGGATATGCTACAAGTACCGTTGCCCGCTCATTTTTATTATTTCTATAAGCATGTTGTAGTCATTTTTTTTGTAACACAGTTCATAGGCCTGCAGCCGCCACTTCTCTCCTCAAAGATAAGCCTACCAGCACCCTAGATATTTATATACATTATGTCTATAAGCACATTTCAGTAATTTTATTTTAATAAAATGAAGCATTATTTCCGTTGCATCTTTGTGTTTATGGTTATATGTGTATCTGTTGCATTCCTACATAAATCCGGATCACCTAAATTTTGGTGGAAGCTCTAACCAATATTTATAATGGGGTGAAAGGAAAAGTTGAAGGAGTGGTTATGTTTTGCTTATCATCATTAAAAATAATTTCAATTTTGTCATGCTACCAAATTATTACCCATGAGTAATATGTTACGCTATCAAGGCCAATGTTGTAGCATGCCTTAAGGAATTTTGGAGAGACATGTTTCATCGATCCTCCAGTGAACCCACAACCTCCATTTTGGCATAAATATATTTCTTAAATTCCTAAACAGATCATTGATCACACCAATTTCTGAAACCATGGCATTTGGACAAGATAACAACAATTTTAGCTCTATCAGTTTTCATCTGAGGTTGTTGCACTAAATTTTTGTGATCAAGATTTATGATGAGGAAAAAGAAGTTAAAATCATCATTGGGCATGTGCTATGTATTAAGTATTACATGTCACAAAGAACATAAATAACCAATCCATTGTGCATAGACCAATTCTTCCCCATGTGAAAGTATTGAAATATTGGTTCTAGGATGTGTTTCCCTGTAATGGTTTCTTTGGCCATTCACACCATATTTTAGATAAATGTTTGAGCCCTTTTTATCACAAAAAACTCATAAATTTGAGTGTAAAAGAAAAAAGAAAAAATTTGACATAACCATTGTGCTATAAATGAGTTTTGGGGCCTTCATGACAATCATAAATACACAGCCCATTGTCTTCCTAATCACTTGAATAATTGAATTGAATTTACGATCATATATTTTTCTTTTGACTGAGTTGTTTATGAGAATAGTAATGAAGCATAAGGATCATTGTATCACCATTAGAAGAGTCTCTTCGTAACGAAGAGTCAAGACAGAGTTTTGGGTATTAGTTGACACCTACATTTTGGTGGAAGCTCTAAATAATATTTCTAATGGAGTTAAATAAAAAATTAAAGAAGTGGTTATGTTTCGCTTACCATCATTAAATTTTATTCAATTTTTTCATGCTCCCATATTGTACCCATGAGTAATATGTTCCCTTATCAAGGCCAATGTGCCAGCATGCCTTGAGGAATTTTGGAGATACATGTTCCATCTAACCTCCAATGGACCCACAACCTCCATTGTGGCCTAAATACCTTTCGTTAAATTCCTTGACATATCAATGATTACACCAACTTCTGAAACCATGGCTTTTGGTCTAGACTGCCTAGCAAAGATAACAAAAATTTTAGCTCTATAAGTTTTCATATGAGGTTGATGTACTGCATTTTTTTTATCAAGATTTATGATGAGGAAAGAGAAGAGACAGTCATCATTGGGAATGTGCTCTAAATTATGTATTATACATCACAAAGAATATAAATAACCATTCCATTATAAAGAGACCAATTCTTCTCCATGTGAAAGTATCGAAATATTAGTTCTAGTGGTACCCTGTAATGGTTTGTTTGGAAATTTACACCATATTTTGGATAAATATTTGATCCCTTTTATCACAAGCAACTCATAAATTTGAGTGCCAATACACAAATGAAACAAGTTGACATAACCATTGTGCTAGAAATGTGTTTTGGGGCCTTCACGACAATCATAAATACATGACTCATTGTCTTCATATTCATTTCAATAATTGAATTGAATTCAGGATGATAGATTTGTCTTTTGAATTATTTTTTTATGACAATATTAATGAATTACAAGGATCATATCACCCTTAGATCATTCTCTTGGAAATGAAGAGTCAAGGAAGCTTTTTGGGTATTAGTTGACACCTAAATTTTGGTGGAAGCTCCAACTAATATTTCTAATGAGGTGAAAGAAAACATTGAAGGAGTGGTTATTTTTCCCTTATCATCATTATAAATAATTTCAATTTTTTCATGCTTCCACATTATTACCCGTGATTAATATGTTCCCTTATCAAGGCCAATGTCCAAGGATGCCTTCAGGAATTTTGGAGAGACATATTTCATTGAGCTTCCAGTGGACCCACAACCTCCATTATGGCGTAAATGATTTTCCTTAAATTCCCAAATAGATCATTTATTGTACTAATTTATTAAACCTCGGCTTTTGGTCTAGACTGCCTAGCCAAGATAACAACAATAATAGCTCTATTATTTTTCATCTAAGGTTGGTGGACTACATTTTTCTAGTTGATACTTATGATGAGGAAATATAAGATAAAACCATAATTGGGCATGTGCTCTGCATTAAGTATTACATGTCGCAAAGAACAGGAATAAGCAATCCATTTTGAAGAGATCAATGAATCCCCATGTGAAAGTATTGAAATACTAGTTCTAGGACGTGTTTCCCTGTAATAGTTTCTTTGGCCATTTACACCATATTTTGGATAAATATTTGAGCCCTTTTATCACAAGAAACTGATAATTTTGAGTGTAAAAACACAAATGAAATAAGTCAACATCCATTGTGCTATAAATGAATTTTGGGGCCTTCATGAAAGTCATAAATACACAACCCATTGTCTTCCTACTCACTTGAAGAATTTAATTTTATTCAATATCATAGATTTGAATTTTGACTCACTTGTTTATGGGAATTGTAATGAAGCACAAGGATCATTGCATCACCCTTAGATAAGTCTTTTTGCAATGAAGAGTCAAGATAGAGTTTTGGGTATTAGTTGACACCTAAATTTTGGTGGAAGCTCCAACTAATATTTCTAATGGGGTGAAAGAAAACATTTAACGAGTGCTTATGTTTCCCTTCTGATCATTAAAAATAATTTCGATTTTTCATGCTACCACATTGTTACCCATGAGTAAGATGTTCCCTTATCAAAGCTAATATCCCATATTTCCTTAAGAATGTTTGGAGAGACATGTTCCATCAAGCCTCCAATGGACCCACAACCTCCATTGTGGCCTAAATACTTTTACTTAAAAGCCTAGATAGATCATTGATTACACCAATTTATGAAACCATGGGTTTTGGTCTAGACTACCTAGTCAAGATTACAACAATTTTATCTCTATAAATTTTCATCTAAGGTTGGTGTACTACATTTTTTTTCTATCAAATTTTATGAAGAGGAAAGAAAAGAGTCAATCATCATTGGGCATATGCTATGCATTAAGTATTACAGTTTGCAAATAACATAAATAACTAATCCATTGTGAAGAGACCAATTCTTCCCCGTGTGAAAGTATTGACATATTGGTTCTAGGACGTATTGCCCTGTAATGGTTTCTTTGGCCATTCACACCATATTTTGGATAAATATTTCAGCCCTTTTATCACAAGAAACTCATAATTGTGATTGTCAAAATGGAAAAGAAACAACTCAAAATAACCATTATGTTAGAAATGAGTTTTGGAGCCTTCATGACAATCATATATACATAGCCCATTGTCTTCCTACTCAGTTGAATAGTTTAATTGAATTCAGGATCATAGATTCGTCTTTTGACTGATTTTTTTATGAGAAATTCACATCCCAATTCTTATCCAAAGGCATCATCATCCAATTTCATCAAATCAACAAATATGCAAGGAAATTTTGTTGTAAAATATAAATCCAAGAAGTCAGGTTGTTGCAAATATCTACGGGTGCATCAATACTCTTGTGGGGATATCTCTTTATGTTTAAATTTGCCTACTTTGAGTTTATATTTTTTTGAGATTCGTGGTACATCCAATTAGAAATTTACTGAGGTGGAATGGACCTATTAGTCATATCGGAGGTCAGATCTTTTCCAGTATAAAATTGAGGGTATGTGATATTTGGTGGATAGGCTACATACAGAATGATATAGTTGAACCCTAACTTTCCATGTCTTTCATTTCTCACCATACAAACACGTTGATCCCATTTTTCGTCTATATTTACAAACTATCGTAGAAGAAAAGGAAGAGTCCCAATCATACATACCCATAACATGGATGGGGGCTCTGTTTCCTACTTGCTTGACCTTGCCTGGCTCTCATTGGGGCAATTATAAAGTAATGGTTTGATGCTAACTGGCCACACACTATTCCCTAAATAAACTAACACAATAGGAAACAAAAAATTAATATCTCTTTAACATAATTTGATTGAACCACGGTCACGTGATCCATCCTAATTCTAACTGAAAACCATTCAAAGCAAACAATTTTCAATACATACCATTACTACTTCATAGAGAGCTAGAGTTACTTAGGTTCGAATTTTCCTCCTTCACATTGTTGACTTGGATTCAAATTTTCCTCCTTCACATTGCTGACTTGGACTCGAATCACAAGAGAAAGAGTATCGCACATGCAAGAGCAATGCTAGTATAGAAACTTAGTGATACAGGTACCCCTACACACCCGCAGCTCAATAATGAGGAGAATCATAGTATGTAGATGCAAATTTATACAAGTGAATCAAACAGAAAAAACCTGAATTAAATCCTACTAGTTCTTAAAGAAACAAACACAACATGAAAAAAAAAAAAAATTAGTCTGTTAACCTTGTTTACTTGAATCACGGTCATCTGATTCATGCTACTAACTAAAAAATAGTCAAAGAAAAAAATTTGTAGTACATATCATTACTAGTTAGCAAAGAACCAAAGTGACTTGGGTTCGAATTTTCCTCATTCACATCACCAACTTAGGTTCGATGAGTGAATTACATTCGTTAATTTTGTATGTAATGATTACATGATTAGCCTTATGAATTAGGATAGGATATGAGAAGGTAATTCATTTCAGCACCCCACATTCTACACAATTCAATAGCTTGTTTTGAGATCTTACTCCATCAACAATTTACCTTATTCCAATAGTATAGGTAGGAGAAGATATGGTCAAGGGTTTGGACGATCTAAGATAATATGTTTGTGGGAGATCTATATTGGTAGAGAGTATGATGAAAATCATTAAGTTAAAGCCTTCCTAAACTATAGCTTATGGCCCCAAGCTACATAACCTTTTGAGGGGAAGTATGACACCCTTTGACTGAGGGAGTGAGAGGAAGTCAGGTTAATTCACCTAGGGATTTCTAAATAGAAGACGATAGGAATAAGGTGAGAAACTATTTACTTATTGGTTATTGTATTTCTCCTATTTCTCTCTCTAAATATTTGATCCAACTCTTCGATCTGTATATTCTGTGAGATAGGGGATGCCTACACAAAATTCAAAAATTAGGAGGACTGTAGTATGAAGATACAAATTTATACAAGAGAATCACATAGAAAACCCCTAAATTCAACACTACCTTCAATTTCCAGGAATGAGGGAAAAATAGCCCTTGACCAGTTCCATTCCTAGTAATTTAGTGATTAGAAGAAAATCGAGCATGGAATAAGGGGGTGATTGAAACAAATCCACTCCATTCCTGGAAATCCAACGATTAGAAGAAAATAGGACATGAAATCAGGGGCGATCAAAACAAATTTGCCATACAAACTAGACAAATTTGGGCTTAAGTTCTACTTACATTTTTTTTTCATTAGCTAAAATATAATCCCTTATGTTTTAAATAATTCCATTAAATAAAAATTATAAATAACCCCTATCATTATAACTATTTTACTCTCCAATGTTAAATAACCATTATATATAGGTTTATTTCAAATTAACGCATTAACTTAAATCCATTTTATATACCTATAATTAATAACAATTATAAATAAAAATTAAAATTGCACCTTTAAATCATTAATGTAAATAACTTATAATTTAAAACTATATAAATACTAAAAATTTGAAAACATTTTTACCCAATAAAATAATAAAAAAATGGAATTAACCTTTTAAATCGTTAAGTGAATAACTTAGAAATTAAAAATATATAATAATTAAAAAAAATTACTTAATACAATAATAATAATTCATAAATTATAAAAAACATCTCATCTCTTTAAATTTGTCTTCTCATCCTTTCTCTCTTAAAACCATTCCTATTTATACTCACTCGTAAGAGTAGTCCTTCACACTTTTTTATCTTGAAAAGAAACCTCAGTAGATGGTTCGAAATGTCGATATAAAAAAGTCATTTAATGTAATAAATCCATAAAAAATACCAGAAAAAAATTTATTTTTTTATAAATAATTTTTCGGCTAACTATAGAAAATGGGTATAATATAAAAAATTCTCCCCTCTAATATATAAAACCCCTTAAATTTCTCCCATGGGCTAATATTCGCCCCTAAAATTTTCTATTCCTATCACCCATTAGTTGAACCACCTATCACATTGTGTGATTCATTACATGTTCTATCATCCAACAATGTAGTGTTTTCTATCATTAGCTTATGCATAAACAGAGTGGTCTCCTTGGTATAAGGACAACAAGTCGTGAGGCAACCACCGAGATTAGCGGGCGCGCTTTGGTGTGACGGGCACCCAACTAGGTTGAGGATATGAAGATATTGACGAGTGGGCAACGAAACGCACTTGGGCGAAACACACTTCAACTAATGGGAAGAATGTGACATTTTTTGTGTATGTTGAGGCGTGGCACATATCTTTGACACAAATGTAGTACGCGTGGTGGTTGTGAGGGGTGTGGGCGACACGACTTGGGCGGAGCGTCGCACGAAACAAATGCATAGGTTACTATGTGATGAAAGAACATTGCTCAGTAATTGAAGTTATAGTGGCCACATTACAATGGATGAGCCGATATATAAAAGAGGATAGGTTGACATGTTAGCACATGGGCTAACCCCATGACCAAGCATGGGCACCCCTAACATGGGTCTAGACCAAGTTTATTAATACGGTGGAAGTGCTTAAAGTAATTCAAAAAATCATTCATCCAAATCATTGAGAAAAAGGTGAAGTGCAAAGGATCACAATCTCCTTGAGCGTGCGGATTGCATCGAGGAAGTGCAACAGGAGGAAAAAGGGTCATAGTTGCCTTTCGACTGAACTTGGGGTTTCTGTGTAGATTTTTCTAATGGGCTGAGTCAGGTTTACCAACCCGACGTATTGCACACAGGTGAAAAACAACAGCAGTGGCAGAGAAGGGTTGTAGCGGTGTGTGTTGAGATTCAACAAGAAAATTTCAGTACCCACGCCTAGTGCATTAAGCACCTACACTAGGGTGAGGTCCACAGTGCTATTGTTGGGTTCATGTCTATTTTAGTTATCCCTTAATTAAGATGGACAATAATTTGTAATCCATTCTCAATGATGACTTGAAATAGTTAAATAAGAGTGATAAACTCAGTTAGCTAGTGGATTTTGAGTTATATGTAGTTGGTGAGGCATGCAGAGTAATTTTATTTGTAACAAATTTCAAAGTGCAGTGGTGCATTAGTTAATGCAGGTTGTAATCAGTTTAACTCAGTTAAGTGAGTTAAACTCAGTTGTGCAAGTTGTATCTCAAGATACACTAGTGAGAGATAAATTGAATTAAATATTAATTAACTCACAATCAATGCTCTCACATGCAACTGAGGATTTACTATTATTAGTTGCATACATGTCAAATCCAGTGGAGACCCAGTTGAGATCTAGGTGAAAGGGAAGTTGACTATCACTTGCAGGATTATTGGGTTCTACACATGCAACTAAACACCCATTGGAGTTCCCATGATACTTGTGTAGTCATGGAAGGCCATAATTCATATAATTTATGGATTTCATTTATCAGGGATTGAACAAGGAAGGCAGGTTGTCTAGAGGGTGAGAATTGTCTATGTGTTGGTCAATTTTGTTCATGACAGTGTGAGACAATTAGCCGAGTACTAGAGGGTTCTTGTGAGAAGAGTTTTGTATTTAATTGTTTCATTATCCATGCTAAATATACAATAGAAGATAGTGGGGTTTTGAGTAGCAATATTTCCCCAGGAAATTATTTACGTTGTGTGTGATTTGATTCTTCTTTACTTCATGTGATTAGCGATTGTGTTTTTTTATTCTGCAAAATATTTGTAGAAGTGATTAAGTATTTAACATTAGTACATTGTTCTATCAGGTGAATCCAATATATACATGCATGTTATATAATTTCCACATGGTATCAGAGCACAATAAATTACAGAAGTGAAGCAGGAGCTGAGTTTATGACTAGATAGAATTCGAATTTGTAGAAAGACGTTCTTGGTGCTACAATTGATTCAATATCGAAATGGCTTTCAATGGCTTGGGGTTGGAGTATGCACTCAAGGGCATATCAAACTATATTTCTTGGAAGTACGGGATGGAGGCAATACTTGAAGACAATGTATTGAAGGAATTCAGTGACAATGATGTTCCTAAGCTCGCTAGGACAGATGCTACAAATATTGATGCATGGAAAAACAAAGTGGAAAAGGCTAGGAGGATCCTGTTGGAGGGAGTACGAGACCACATTATCAAACGGAACAACAGAGATGGATCTTCTTCTAAGAATGAAGATTAAGAGGATTGTGCTTTGGCTTCCAAGGAAAAGAATCAAAAGGGGAAGAAATTCCATTCCAAATCCAATTCCAAGAATGGAAAGAAGAAGGACATGTCCAAAGTGAATTGTTTTCACTGTCACGAGCATGGAAATTTTGCTGCTAACTATCCACAAAATAAGAAGGAAAAGAATTTTGGAGGATATACAGCTGGTGAAACTCTTACCTCACAATTTGAGCTTAACTTATCATTGATTTCATGCATGTTGTCAAGTGCATTGGGATTTGTGTGGTATTTGGATAGTGGCGCTTCCTTTCACCTAACGAGAGACAAGGAAATTTTCAATGACTTGGAGGAGAAGGATCTATAGATGCATATTGAAATGGCTGATGAAAGGTGGTACAGTGCTACCAGGATTGGTACCATTACCTTCCAGAGGAATTCAGGTAAACCGTATCAATTAAAATAGGTAATTCATATACTAATTTTGAAAAAAAACATCGTTTCAGTCGCAATGTTGAAGGATAGAGGCTATGATGTTGTTTTTAGTAAAGGAAAATCCTTCCTGTGACACAAAAAAAGGAAAATCAAAGAGGATAGGGATTCGAGTTAAGAATATCTACAAGCTAGAGGTAGATGGCTGCGTAACAATGATGGGCAAGGCAAATCAAGTGGTGAGCCTGGATGAGGGCAAATTATGGCACGGGAGATTGGGCCACCTTCACCATGGAGGCTTGAAAGTCATGAAACATATTTATACTATTCTCCCTAAGGATACACTTGTTCAGTCAGGCACATGAAAGGGATGTACTATGGGAAAATATGTAAAGGCCAACTTCCATGAGAAGGAAAACTAAGCTTCGGGGATCCTTGAGAGAGTTCACATAGACATGTGTGGACCATTATCTGTTGCTTCGACAGAAAATCATAAGTACTATGTGATATTTGTTGATGACTATTCTCGTAAGTGTTGGATCTTCTTCACGCAGAAGAAATATCAGACATTCTCAAAGTTCTTGGAGTTTAAGGCACGGGTGGATAAAGAGTTGAGGAAGCAAGTGAAGGCTCTGAGGAGTGCTAATGGTGGTGAATACATATCTAACAAATTCAAGAACTTCTTCAGAAAAGAAGGAATTTGAAGAGAACTGATAGCGCCTCATAACCCACAGCATAATGGGGTCACAGAAAGAAATAACAGAACAATCGTGGGTGCAACAAGAGCGATGTTGCATGATAAAGTCATATTGTTGCATGTGTTGGCGGAAGCATCCAACACTACGGTATTTGTGAAAAATCATTGTCCTCATAGGATACTTGGCATGAGTACACCTAAAGAGGCTTTTATTGGTAAGAAACCTGATGTTTCACAATTTAAGATTTGTGTCTCATCTATTTATGTGCTGTGACTAAGGATGCCAGGAAGAAGCTGGAACCAACAACTGAGATCTGTATTTTTGTGGGGTACACTGAAACACCCCATAATTATCGTGTGTATTTTCCAAACAATATAATGATTGTTGTGCGATGGGATATATAATTTGATGAGGATAAAGCCATGCAATTTTCCCTTGAGAGGGAGCTGGACTTGCATGCAGTGGAGGAACTATTGGTTCCCAAGGATGAGCCTCAATATGTGGATCAGCCACATGTGGAGGTTCATAGAGTGGAGGAAAACACTCATGCAGAGCCATCCATAAAAAATGGCAGAAGGCACACCATAGAAACTGATAGATTGAGACTTGATGCTACGGAGAATGTAGGAGCCCCTACTTCATAGTGCAGATAGAGACAGTCTCCTATCCGATTTACTATATACATGGCTCTTATGAGAAAATGTATTGTGACTGAACCATCTTCCTTTCAGGAAGCCGTGTATTAACCAACTTGGGTTGATGCAATGGTGGAGAAGTATGACCCCATTGTCAAGAGAAGTGCATGGGAGATATTCCCAAGACCACTCGACAAATTAGTGGTTGGATCGAGATGGATCTACAAGTTAAAGGAAGCAGTTGATTGGACTGTGGAGAAATACAAGACCATATTTTTGGCCTCGAGATTCTCACAAGTCTAGGGATATATTATTATGAGACTTTTTCACTTTTCCCAAGGTACTCTTCCATACGATCCATCCTTTCACTCTCAGTGGAGATGGGCTGGCACATTCATCAGATGGATGTGAAAACTGTGTTTCTCAATGGGATCATTAAGGAAGAGGTGTACATAGAGTGGCTTGAAGGTTACGAGATCTTCAACAGTGAGCCACATGTGTGCCGACTCAAAAGAGAACTGTATGCGCTGAAGCAAGCACCATGTTCTTGGTACACTTGGATAAACAACTATTTCACCTGACTGGGCTTCACCAAAAATGAAGAAGATGCAAACATGTACCAGATTGTCATTGAGGGTAAGCTATTGATTATTGTTCTTTATGTTGATGATCTAATTTTTACTAGTGATAAGCAGATGATACACTCATGCAAGGAAGATATTGCAAGGGAGATCGAAATGAAGGAGATGTGACTCCTTCATTATTTCCTTGGATTGGAAATATGGCAGCAGGATGGTGAGCTTTTTGTGTCTCAAGGGAAGTATGCAAAGGAGATACTGGGTAAGTTTCACATGGAGATATGCAAACCCATGGATACTCCTCTTCCAGTAAATTGAAGGAAAGAGGATGCTTCTTCTGGAGAGGTAGTGGATGCTACTATCTATAGGCATTTATTTGGTTCAATGATGTATCTAGTGAACATCAGACCAAACATTTGCTAGATAGTTAACTAGCTGAGTCAAGCTATGGTTAAGCCTACCAAGCTCTTTTGGAAGGCAGGGAAGCATATATTGAGATACCTGAGGAGCACATCAAAGTATGGTCTATAGTATAGATAGACAGAGGGAGTGAAGCTTCAAGGCTTCACCAATGCACATTGGTGGGCATTCCATCAGACAAAAAGAGCACATCAGGAGGGATCTTTAACATAGGATCGACATTTTAGGTCCCTATATTACTATTATAGTCCCTTATTGTTGTTAGTGTAACCCCCTTATTATTATTATTGTACCCTCGTAACCCCCATATTGTTATTATTGTGCCTTTAATTTATTATTGTTAGGTCAGCTAGGATTACATTGTGGTCCCACTAGGATTACATTGTGGCCCCATGGACTCCTATATATAGAAGGGAGGTTTTGTAATTTGAATCATCCAAGAATTGTTCATTCATGTAATGTATTGGAGGTTTCCCCCTTGAAGTGGCTTATTTCTAAGGCGTTGATATCTCTTTTCATCTCTTTTTGGAGCTGGTTTCACAACATTTGGTATCAGAGCTTTGAGATTCTATGGTTTTGCTGCTCCAAACAGGTCATCGTGACATTTTCTCTATAACGTTTTTTCTATGAAGGTTCAGAATCTGAAATTTTTAGAGTGTGAAGAAAAAATCCTAAGGAACATCGTCACAAAATTTCAAAGCTTGGTTCACAATATTTTTGGAGATATGATCTATGCAATTTAGGCTCCTGAATTTAACCTAAACAGGTCATCGTGGTATTTTTTTAATAAAAAAAAAATTCTACGAAGGTTCAGAAGTTGAAATTTTTAGAGTACAAAGCTGCAGTCCTGAGGAACATCATCGCAAAATTTCAGATATTCTTTTGCAACATTTTCGAATATATAATCTGTGGAAGTTAGGGCTTTTTGAGGCTTTTGAATTTCATCTCAAAGAGGTGATCGTGGGAAAATATTCATGGCTCTCTCTCTCTCTAAGAATCAGATTGGAATGCTGTAAAAGGTGGACATAAGTACATGGAATTTAATTTTCAGTCTATCAATTTTAGAGCCAAAGGAGGAAACAGTGACACGTGGCAAGTCGTACAAGTTTTCTCTACTGAACGAGTCCAAAATTGGGTCATTGTGGGAGATTGGACATAACTTTGACTTGTAGAATCCAAATCAGATCACACCTGTGGCATTTGAAATAAGCTTTAGAGGGCTACTATAGGACTGAATTTTAGATATTGAGGATCTACAATTATAGAGATAATTTAATTTCAATATCAAGCTCCTCAAAAGCAAGTAAAAGGTGTGTATTTTGTTTTCTGAATTTCATAAGCCTTGTTTGAAGAATCAAGTTGAATTGATTCCAAGGGCATATTGTAGAATAGATATTAGTATTGCATTCTAAAATGGCCCCTAAAAAGAATTTGACACCCATTAAGCCTTTAGAAAGCTCTACTATGACTCATGAAGACGAATAATGGCAACATGACATATCAAAATTACAAGAGCAAGTGCAATAATTTTCTCTCTTGCAAAGAACAACAAAAAATGACATGGAAGTTTTGAAGAAAGGCGTGGAAAATAAGATGGATGGTTTGAAAAATGGCATGGAATCTAAGATATATGGCATATAATCTAATATAGATGGCATGGAAGCTAGCATGGAATCTAAGATGGATGACATGGAAGCTAAGGTCGATGACACAATGGAAAACATGAAGGATGATCTAAAAGTAGACATGGAGGGTTTGAAAAATTTGATACAAGAAATGTTTACTAATGGTGAAAAGATAGTAGAGGAAACTCATGATGATAACAAAATAAATGTTAATCATGATTTCATAAAATCTAATTTTGGTGGGAAGAACCACCATATTCCAAAAATGGATATGAGGAATTTTGATGGAAAGGATCCTGTAGCATGGATACTACAGATGGAGCAATATTTTTATCTCCATAATGTGCAAAACACGCAAACTTTACTTTTAGAACAAAATACATTTGTATGGTATCAATGGCTTTGCTCCCATAAAAAAATTGTCACTTGGTCAATTTTTACGGAGGAAATGATAGCACATTATGAGGATACAAAGAGAAACACCTTCTTTAGGAAATTGATAAATCTGAAACAGAAGGATTTAATGGGGGAGCACATTGAGGACTTCCAAAAATTGAATATAAGGGTAACTGATATTCCAGAGGAACACAGGATTGATCTCTTCATATGTAATTTAAAGGATACATCCAACATTAAGTTCGAATTTTGGAACCTGATTCATTGGAGAAGGCATTCATGTTGGTAAGAAAAAATGAATGTAAAATTATGGCGACAAGGAAGCCTGCCACTCACTCCTATAAAGAGGGAAGTGTTGCTACTCCTAGATTTCCACAACCTACAAGGTTGACACCACAACAATTGAAAGAAAAAAGAGCAAAATTTATTTGCTACAGTTGTGATAGAAAATACACTAAAGGTCATAAGTGTGCTAAGAAGAAATTATTTTACATAGATTGTGAAAAGGAAGAATAAAATGAACAAGAAGAGGATATACACCATGAACCAACCCAAGAAGAGGAAGAAATGAGTCTGACCATATCATGTAATGCATTGGCAGGAATTACCCCTCCTAAAACTCTTAAGATAGAAGGAAAAATAAAGAAGAAAAAGGTAATAGTGTTTATTGATTAAGGTAGTACCCAAAATTTTATTCATTGTAAGGTAGCCAAGGAATTGAATCGTTTCCTATACCCAGCACCAAAATGTCGAGTGATGGTTGCAAATGAAGGAACTATAAATTTCTCTTGAAAATGCCATAATAAGAAGCTAACCATGGGGGAATATGTATTGAATAGTCCAATGCTTTCCATTCCTATGGGATGTTCTAATGTTGTACTAGGAGTACAATGGTTACAATATTTGGGGATGGTAGCTTTTGATTTTCAAGAAATTTCCTTGAATTTTTTTTCAAAAGGAAAGAAATTCAAATTACGGGGTATTGCAGGGAAGCCAGGAAAGATAATAAACTCTAATATCATGATGAAGCTTCTAAAGAAAGAACAACGAGGCATAATTGCACAATTATGCTCAATAGAAGTTCCAACATCAAAATCATCTATTTCTGCAGATCCTCAAAAAGTCTTGGACAATCATTCCAAGGTTTTTGAAACTCCAAAAGGACTCCCACCTATTATGGATCATGATCATGCTATTAATTTTATTCCAAGAAGTGTTCCTCCAAACATCAGGCCTTATAGATATCATTATTTCCAAAAGAGAGAAATTGAACGTATGATTGCAGAAATGTTAGAGGCGGGTATAACTCAACCTAGACAAAGTTCTTTCTCTACTCCTATAGTATTGGTACACAAGAAGGATGGATCATGGCACACGTGTCCAGATTATAGGGAGCTCGATAAGCTCACAATTAAAGATAAATTTCCCATTCCTTTGATTGATGAATTATTGGATGAATTACATGGAGCAATTTATTTTACCAAATTGGATCTTCATTGAAGGTATCATCGAATGAGAATGAAGACTGAAGATATTTCGAAAATAGCATTTCGAACTCATGAGGGTCATTATGAATTTTTGGTCATGTCTTTTGGCCTTACCAATGCACCTTCAACATTTCAAGGGTTGATGAATTCCATTTTCAAACCCTTCCTTAGAAAATTTTTGCTAGTATTTTTTGATGATATACTAATCTACAACAGGTCTTGGAAGGATCATGTTAAACATGTTGACCGGGTGCTAAAACTATTACAGGAGAAACAATTATATCCAAAAACATCCAAATGTTTCTTTGGAGTAAAAGAGGTGGAATATCTGGGTCATATTGTATCTCACGAGAGTTTTAAGGTAGACCCTAACAAAATTAAAGCCATTAAGGAATGGAAAATCCCCACAACCATAAAGCAGTTGCGAGGATTTCTCGGGTTAATAGGATATTATCAAAAGTTTGTTAAGAATTATGGGATAATAAGCGGCACCTCTAACAACATTATTGAAGAAAGATGCATTTTCATGGACTCTTGAAGCAATTAAGCCCTTTGAACATATTAAATAGGAAATGTGCTAGCACCGAGTCTTAGTTATGCCGGACTTCCACCAAAATAATTATTGTGGAATGTGATGCCTTAGGAAATGGAATTGGTGTTGTTTTAATGCAAGAAGGAAGACCCATTACTTTTGAAAGTCGTCCAATCAAAGGAAAGTATTTACAGAAACCTATTTATGAGAAGGAAATGTTAGCAATATTGCATGCACTAAAAAAATCGAGAACTTACCTAATGGGAAGACACTTCAAGGTAAAAAATAATCATGATAGTCTTAAACACTTTTTGGAACAAAGACTATCTTCAGAAGAGCAAAAAAAATGGGTCACAAATATGTTGGGTTATAACTTTGAAATAATATTCAAAAAAGGGAAGCTAAATGTTGTTGCAGATGCACTCTCAAGAAAGAATGAAGAGATGGAAGCATTGCTTTGTGTCATTTCTATTATCCAACCGGAATGGATAACCGAAACAAGAGATGAATGGAAGAAGGATGAAGAAGTGTGGACACTCATTCAAAAGTTGCAGCAAGATCCTAGTACATCTGATACATTTAGTGGGAAAAATGATTCCTTATGGTACAAAGATTGCTTATATATTTGAAAGAATTCCCAAATAAAACAAAATATTCTTTTGGAATTTCACACTTTTCCTTTAGGAGGACACTCAAGATTTTTAAAAACTTACCACAGGGTGAAGAAAGAATTTTTTTGGGATGGCCTTAAATCTAATACTCAAAATTTTGTGGTGAAATTTTTCGTTTTCCAATAGAATAAAGTTGAGACAATTAAGACCCTGGGTCTTCTACAACCTTTATCCATTTTAAGTCAACGTTGGGAGGAGATTTCAATGGATTTTATCACAAGTTTACCTAAGTCCGAAGGAAAGAGTGTCATCATCGTGGTAGTTGATAGACTTACCAAGTATGCACATTGTTGATCATGTCAGCCCCCTGTTAAATTTTGACAAGCAATCCCCTTTAAACCCCCTTTGTTTGGCCTAAAAAATCCTTTTTCCGTCTATCGTTCCCCTCCTCTAAACTCAAAATTGCATAAAAAGCCCTGAAATCACACATTTTAACATATTTAAGGCCTAGCACCTTTCGGCCCTAGCCCCCTCAGTCTTTTTCTCCATGTGAACTGGGCGCTAGACCAAGCGCTAGCCCAGAGAGTGCTTATTGTAGATGGATATCGGGCGCAGTATTATCCGTCAATCTGTATAGATCAGACGGCCTTCATAGATCAGCGTCGTGCCCGTGGCCCAACCTGTCCATCGTTCGATCAACCTGCAAATCAATGGTCTGCACCTCACCCGCCCTTGTGGTCCCCGTGCCCAAAAGCACTATTCAAAAACCGGTGGTATCCATCGCACCGCGTTCGGAGGATGGGCGGTAATTTTATTTTCGGAGCGATTCCACTCAATGCCTGACACATGGCTCCGTCACTATTTCAAAACTGCCCCCCCATCGCACGTTATCATTTGGAATTTGACCGAGTGCGATATGCATATCAACCATCCAATCTGGGGCTCTCTATTCAATAGTCATCACACCCCGAAGATGTGCGGAAATTAACCCATGGTATCCGTACCCCTGGCCCACCATCCGTCACCCTCCGCTGTGTCCTCAGCCGTCAATCTCCACCTAAGATCTGACGGTCCAGATTTAATTGCATGCACCTGCCATCGAATGGGTCCTGCCACGTCACCATTCCATGTGTTTTGTCACGTTTTCCTCTGTCTCCCTATATTTTTCATTCAAAGGTCAAAATGTCAATTTTTCGCGTTTAATTTTCTGCGCTCCACCACCTTTCGCCATGAACATTTTCTGTTGTTCGCGACCATTTTCCACGAACATCCTGCACTATTCTGCCATTTCACCAACCTGCACAACCATTCTCATCATCCCCGCTGCATTCACCCACCCCGTGCATGATTTCTTGACCAGTTTTGTGTGTTTTGCAGGGTTTTGGGCAGCAATAAACTGCCATGATTCGCAGTCTCTGTCACAGTGACAGAGAACACTGAGAAGGACCATTTTTCAGGGGCTAGAATTATGGAGAAAGGCCTGGGAAGCTGTTACAACATGACCTCCATAAAAGAAGTAGGGTTAAACTCTGTCAAACCCTCCAGAGTCATTCAAAGCGCAGATTTCGCAATCAGAGACATTAATATTGCAGACAGAGAGTATCAGTGAAAGACAGAGAGTTAAAGGCATATAATTGAAGATTTTTTGAGCCTTAACCTAACCATTTGAAGGAAGAATGCCAGATTGGAGACCTTTTATATCACTCAGAGAGTCCATGCATAGAAAACAATACCCTCAAAGTTGCATTTCAGCAGAATTTTCTTTCCAGGGAAGGACAGACTACCCATGTGGTTTTTATTTCTCTACCGTGTTCCTGAAGAGACTTCCACCCAGTGCATTTATTTCAGAAAGCAGGCCACAGAGTACATACAGAACTACAAATTCATTAAGCAGTATGGGCATGCACATTTCCGCCATCTTGTCTTAATGAGGCAAATTAAATGTTCATCATCGACTTCCTTTACGAGTTTTCTTTTTCTTCTATAAAAATCCCCAAGAGCAGATTATTGAGGGTTCCAGATTTATCAGAAAATTATATGGTGAGAGAATTTTTGTATGCATTTTGTAAAAACTCTTATATGAATGTACAGAGCCCATTGGGTTTCAATGAGGAGGATTTTCGTCTTTAAAGAGGATTCTGATCTTTGGTGTCTCACAGTGTGTAAATTTCTCTTATATGTGATAATTTAATGGTTCATTTCGTTTCATCCACCTTTCTTGTATCATGTTTCTAGAATGCGAGTGGCTCATTAGTTTTTGGTATGGATTTATCCTAGTTGATACCCATGCTCGAATTATTCAAGCGCTTTAAATATGGCTCAGGCATGATATACTGTTTCACTATTCACTTCAACCATATTTCTGCTATATTAGTTTCTTTGGGAGGTTATTTTTAAAACGCTATTTTCATGTATGGATTCTTAGATTGATAAGTCCATTACATGGTGATATTGTGTATCTGGATATCATCTCAATGACAACTAGTATTCTCTTAATATTTCATACACAGCAAACACCTTCTGATAATTTATTTCTGTGAGGTATTTTTGAATCAGCCCTCTTTACAGTAAGTTGCCTCTGAATTGTCTAATGCATTTGTGTTAGGGTTCCTCACATATTGTCTCTACAGTATTTCTTTCCCCATGTCAAGTTTCTGAAGGTTTTGGTCCCATTCAAATTAGTATTTCTTTTTTTTTAGAAGATAGCATGAGATCCTTTTGTTGATAACTCCCCTATTATATCACACTCTCCTTGCTATATATAAGATGTCCTAGGCACTGGTCGTTCACAAGTCAAGGTTGTCTCTAGGAACCACAAAATCTTTTTGGCATCATTGCCCGGGAACGAAGTTAAGAAAATTTAAATCCCTGGGCCTCGAAAAAACCTAATTCACTCTTCAAGTAGGTGAGTATGGAGAGTTGAGAGTTGTACATCCCTCACCTTGGTGACTCCAGAGTTCCTAAATGATTAAAATACTCCCACTGGTGATTAGTAGGCCTCTGATTATCTTGGTTCCATGAGACTCCACTGGGAGACCATGTCGTAGTACAACATCAACCGTGTGGAAGACCAAGCCACTTCACCAATGGAATACTCTGAGTAGTTTGCAAAAATGCATCCAAGTTTCATAGCAGAGTGTCGAGATGAAATGTCACGTGGCTTGGAAAAACTAAAAGTGGAGGACCTTCCATGGGCTATTCTTCTTCTTAGCTCAAGTGTTAAACCCGTGCTTAAGAAAATATTTCCAGAATTGGTGGTTGAAAGATAGGAAGCTGAGATCGAATTTCTGAACTCACAAGAAAAATCATATCAGTTCAGAGACCCGAGAGCCTTTTTGGAAAGTCTCCCTCCCCTTAAAAGAGAAGAGATTCCACTGCCTTTCGAAGTACAAGAAGAAAATGATCCGGTTCTCAAGAGCCACATTGAAAACGTAGTGGAAGATGCAGAAATCAAAGCGGCCCAGGATAAAGAAAACCTACCAGTCATGGAAGGCCTGAAAGAAAAAAGTGTACATCATGTGTTCATTGATCCTGTGGCAGAATATATGGTGGCCTGGATTAGCTCAAATTCTCCAGCAACGCAAAACATGTTAGAGCTCCAAGAGGACTCATCAGCAATATACGATGAGTCCTCTGGTTCATAAAATGAAGGAGACACTCTACCCCAAGAGATTCTTCTTCTCAGTCTAATGGAAGAAGATGAGATCTTGGTTGAAGCCTGCCTACCAAATATTCATAACCAGGTATCTTTTCATGATCCTTATGCTCATTTCCTGCAAACATTTAAATAAGGATCAAAGGTCTTTTTAAGCAGCATTTTGTGGAAAAAAATAAATTTTTTTGAAGTTGCTGAAGAAGAACAGAAAGAGTGGGAGCAGCACTGCCTATCCGGCCTGCTCAATAAGCTGGTAAGAACATACCAGTCATGGGATCACTTGATGGACTGGTTGCATTGGAAGACAATGTTTGTAAGCTAAACTTGTAAATAATCTAGTTAAAGTAGGGTAGGTAGGAAAAGCTCAATAAATCTCAATATATGAGCATGTAGTTAGTTGTTTTAACTTCTGCAAAGTCCAGCAAGCCGGACAGTCTAATCCTAGCTTGGTTGTTTTTCAATTTTTGTTTTAGGATGTAGAGAAGAAATTTGCTAGATAGTTTAATCCTAGCAGCTGTAGTTTAGGTAGAGAAAATATGAGACCAACAGTCATTAACCCTAATATAGGATTTAGGGTTAAATCAATAACTCAGTTTAATCTGGTCTCATGGAGTAATAAGGGTAGAAGTAGAATAGGTTTATTTTTCTTGTCTGTAAAAATCGATGATGTAGGTGGTCTGCGAAGTTCTCGACACGCCCAAGGATGAACGTGCCGTCCCCAGGTGGAGCCAATGTTGATCATGTCAGCCCCTTGTTAAATTCTGACAAGAAATCCCCTTTAAACCCCATTTATTTGGCCTAAAAAATCCTTTTTCCGCCTATCATTCCCCTCCTCTAAACTCAAAATTGCATAAAAAGGGCCGAAATCACACATTTTAACATATTTAAGGCCTAGCACCTTTCGGCCCTAGCCCCCTCAGTATTTTTCTCCACGTGACCTAGGTGCTAGACCAAGCGCTAGCCTAGAGAGCGCTTATTGTAGATGGATATCAGGCGCAGTATTATCTATCGATCTGTACAGATCGGACGGCCTTCATAGATCAACGTCATGCCCATGACCCAACCTATCCACCGTCCGATCAACCTACAAATCAATGGTCTACAACTCACCCGCCCTTGTGGTCCCCATGCCCAAAAGCATTGTTCAAAAACTGGTGGTATCCATCGCACCGCGTTTGGAGGATGGGTGGTAATTTTATTTTCGGAGAAATTCCACTCACTGCCTGACACCTGGCTCTGTCACTATTTCAAAACCGTCGCCCCATCGCACATTATCGTTCGGAATTTGACCCGGCGTGATATGCATATCAACCGTCTAATCTGGGGCTCTCCATCCAACGGTCATCGCACCCCAAAGATGCAAGGAAATTAACCTATGGTATCAGTACCCCTGGCCCGCCATCTGTCGCCCTCCGCCGTGTCCTCAGCCGTTGATCTCCTCCTGAGATCGGATGGTCCAAATTTAACTGCATGCGCTTGCCATTGACTGGGTCCTACCACGTCACCATTCCACATGTCTTGTCATGTTTTCCTCCGTCTCCCTATATTTTTCATTCAAAGGTCAAAATGTTAAGTTTTCGCATTTAATTTTCTGCGCTCTGCCACCTTTCGCCATGAACATTTTCCGTTGTTCGTGAAAATTTTCCACCGACATCCTGCACTATTCCGCCATTTCACCAGCTTGCACAACCATTCTCATCATCCGTGCTGCATTCACCCACCCCATGCATGATTTCTTGACTAGTTTTGCGTGTTTTTCAGGGTTTTGGGTGGCAATAAACCGCCATGATTCGCAGTCTCTGTCACAGTGACAGAGAACAATGGGAAGGACCATTTTTCAGGGGCTAGAATTATGGAGAAAGGCCTGGGAAGCTATTACAACATGACCTCCATTAAAGAAGCAGCGTTAAACTCTGTCAAACCCTCCAGAGTCATTCAAAGCACAGATTTCGCGTTCGGAGACATTAATATTGTAGATAGAGAGTATCAGTGAAAGGCACAGAGTTAAAGGCGTACAATTGAAGATTTTTTTAGCCTTAACCTAACCATTTGAAGGCAGAATTCCAGATTGAAGACCCCGTAGGTCACTCAGAGAGTTCATGCACAGAAAACAATACCCTCAAAGTTGCATTTTAGCAGAATTTTCTTTCCAGGGAAATACAGACTGCCCATGTGGTTTTTATTTCTCTACCGTGTTCCTGAAGAGACTTCCACCCAGTGCATTTATTTCAGAAAGCAGGCCACAGAGTACATACAACACTACAGAGTCATCAAGAAGTATGGGCGTGCACGTTTCCGCCATCCTGTCTTAATGAGGAAAATTAAATGTTCATCATCGACTTCCTTTACGAGTTTTCTTTTTCTTCTATAAAAATCCCCAAGAGCAGATTATTGAGGGTTCCAAATTTATCAAAAAATTATACGGTGAGAGAATTTTTGTATGCATTTTGTAAAAAATCTTATATGAATGTACAGATCCCATTGGGTTTCAGTGAGGAGGAGTTTCGTCTTTAAAGAGGATTTTGATCTTTGGTGTCTCACAGTGTGTAACTTTCTCTTATATGTGCTAATTTAATGGTTCGTTTCGTTTCATCCACCTTTCTTGTATCACGTTTCTGGAATGTGAGTGGCTCACTCATTTTTGGTATGGATTTATCCTAGTTGATACCCATTCTTGAATTGGTCAAGCACTTTAAATATGGCTCAAGCATGATATATTGTTTCACTATTCACTTCAACCATATTTATGCTATATTAGTTTCTTTGGGAGGTTATTTTTAAAACGCTATTGTCATGTACGGAATATTAGATTGATAAAACCATTACATGGTGATATTATGTATCTGGATATCATCTCAATGACAACTATTATTCTCTTAATCTTTCATACACAGAAAACACCTTCTGATAATTTATTTCTGTGAGGTATTTTTGAATCGGCCCTCTTTATAGTAAGCTGCCTCTGAATTGTCTGATGCATTTGTGTTAGGGTTCCTCACATATTTCCTCTACAGTATTTATTTCCCTGTATCAAGTTTCTGAAGGTTTTGGTCCCATTCAAATTAATATCTCTTTTTTTTAGAAGATAGCATGAGAGCCTTTTGTTGATAACTCCCCCTGTTATATCACACACTCCTTGCTATATATAAGATGTCCTAGGCACTAGTCCTTCACAACTCAAGGCTGTCTCTAGGAACCACAACTCACACTTTTGTGCATTATCTCATCCATTTAAATCAAGTACAATTGCTACTACATTTATGGACACAATTTAAAAGCTATGTGGAAACCCAAGGGTTATTGTGAGCGACAGAGATCCTATTTTTACGGGAAATTTTTTGACGTTTTTATTTTCTTGTTTGGGTACTCAATTAGCTCATAGCTCATCTTATCATCGTCAATCTGATGGTCAAACTGATATAGTAAATAAATGTTTGGAAGGATATCTTAGTTGTTTTGTATATGATAAACAAACAAAATGGGTCAAGTGGTTACCTCTGGCTGAATGGTGGTATAACACTTCCTTCCATACTAGAACAAAAATGACCCCATTTATGGCACTTTATGGATATCATCCACCATCCACCACATCATATTTTAGAGAAAATTTGAAGGTTCAAGCAGTGGAAGATCACATAGAGCATCAACAAGAATTTCTCCAACTCTTAAAGGAAAACCTAAATTTGGCACAAAATCGAATGAAACAACAGGCAGATCAATATCGCAGCAAGATAAGTTTTGATGTAGGAGACTGGGTATTTTTATAGCTACAACCATACGAACAAATTTCCCTCAAGCAAGCTAAGAGGGATAATAAATTATCGCCAAAGTACTATGGTCCTTACAAGGTGTTGCAAAATATTGGTATTATGGCATACAAATTGGAGCTTCCTGCTTCTTCACGAGGGCATCCAATTTTCCATGTTTCATGCTTGAAGAAGGTTATAGGTGAAAATATTCCAGTTCAAACAATATTTTGAGAACTTGATGAGGAAGGAAAAATCATATTGGAACCTGAAGCAGTCATAGAAACAAGAACTCAACAGCTGCAGAATCGATCAATTTCAGAGTATCTCATCAAGTGGAAGAACTTACCCACTGAAGATTCTACATGGGAGGATGAGAATTTTATACAGAAGTAGATAGAGCTACTCAAGGATTGAGGACAACACTTTTTTGAAGGAGAGGGGCATGTTAGGTCCCTATATTACTAGTATAGTCCCTTATTGTTGTTAGTGTAACCCCCTTATTGCTATTTTTGTACCCTTGTAACCCCCATATTTTTATTATTGTGCCCTTAAATTATTATTGTTAGGTCAGCTAGGATTACATTGTGGCCCCATGGACTACTATATATAGAAGGGAGGTTTTGTAATTTGAATCATCCAAGAATTTTTCTTTCATGTAATGTATTGGAGGTTGCCCCCTTGAAGTGGCTTATTTATAAGGCGTTGATATCTCTTTTATTCTCTTTTTGGAGCTGGTTTCACAACATGATAGCAGTTTCCTAGCACAACAGGAAACAACTATATGTGGCACTCAGTTCAGCACAAGTGGAATCCATGGTAGCAAGTCAAGATGCATGAGAGGGTATCTAGATGAGAAAGATCTTGGTTGGTTTGTTTGGTTCTCATATAGATCCAACAATGATACATTATGATAATTATAGTTGCATTAAACTCTTAATTCATCCTGTGTTTCATGATAGGTCCAAGCATATAAATATATGGTACCATCATCTCAGATATTGTGTGCAAAGAAGGATAATGTTGATTCAGTACATTCCCATGGAATATCAGGATGTAGATATTCTAATGAAGCAACTCACTAGGAGAAAATTCGAATACCTTAGAGACAGGATTGGGGTGAAGGATAATCTCTTACTTGTTTAGAGGGAGTGTTGAGATTTGACAATAAAATTTCACCACCCATGCCTAGTGCATTAAGCACCTACACTAGGGTGGGGCCCATAGTGCTATTTATGGGTGCATGTATATTTTAGTTATCCCTTAATTAGGATGGACAATAAGTTGTAATATATTGTCAATGATGAATTAAAATAGTTAACTGAGAGTGATAAACTGAGTTAGCTAGTGGATTTTGAGTTAGAGGTAGTTGATGAGGCATGCAGAGTAATTCTAGTTGTAATAGAGTTCGAAGTGCAATGGTGCATTAGTTAATGAAAGTTGTAATCAGTTTAACTCAATTAAGTGAGTTAAACTCAGTTTTTCTAGTTGTAACTCAAGATACACTAGTGAGAGATAAAGTGAATTAACTATTAATTAATTCACAATCAGTGATCTCACCTGCAACTAAGGATTTACTATTATTAGTTGCATGCATGTCAGATCCAATGGAGACCCAGTTGAGATCTAAGTGAAAGGGAAGTTGACTATCGATTTTAGGATTATTGGGTTGCACGCATGAAAACAAACACCCATTAGAGTGCAAAGTCAAGGAAGGCCATAATTAATATATTTTAGGGATTTCATTCATCAGGGATTACACAAGCAAGGCAGGTTGTCCAGAGGCTAAAAATTGGCTATGTGCTGGTCAGTTTTTTTCATGACAGTGTGAGACAATTAACTGAGTAATAGAGGGCTCTTGTGAGAAGAGTTTTGTATGTAATTGTTTCATGATCCATGTTGAATATACAATAGAATATAGTGGGGTTTTGAGAAGCAAGCTTTCCCTAGGAAATTATCTGTGTTGTGTGTGCTTCGATTCTTCTTTACTTCATGTGATTAGCAATTGTGTTTTTAATTCTGCAAAAGATTTGTACAAGTGATTCAATATTTAAATTTAGTACATTGTTAGATCATGTGAATCCAAGATATACATGCATGTTTTATAATTTCTGCAGCGTGCAATGTACAAACTCACGAAGTCAGGTATTCTCACATAATCGAGATGCAGTAGCAGTACGGCAGATCGGTGGAGTCGGGTTAACTCGCCGAGGTGGGTCACACTGATTGAAAACAAGGGTGAATTTTTGAACGTTGAATGTAGCAATGGTTCTATGGTGAACATGCGGGATGGTCTACGAGAAACAGTAGAGTAGTCGATGACCATTAGCTGCACCACAACCGAGTCGACTCGGGTAACCGCAGGCAGAGTTGTGAACGTGGCAGGAAATTCTGGACAGGAATATATGGGAGGTCACAATTTGACCCGAAGTGTGTGATGCAGCATGAAACAATAGGGAAAGGTGTAAATTGTTGTTTTGTTGTATTATTTAAGAAGTATGCATAATTTAATTGCATCACTGATTTATGAAACATAATATCGGGCACTCATATTTCGGGAGTTCCCCTCCCTTGAATGTATGGGCATTCTTATGGATTTGGTATTGATTTTTTTGTTATTCTGCTATTATATTTGATATAAAACTAGAAGATAATTAATAAAGTGTTGTAGAGAGGCATAGTATACTTACTAATTATTAGGAAAAAGAAAAGTAAGGTAGTGGCGCACTCGCTTATTGATGGTTGAAATACTACCATAGGAATAGGGGCATGACAGGTGTTCAGACCTTTGATCATGCAACTTATTGAAGGAATATTTAAGGCTTTTATCATTGAAACAATGTTCAAGGTTGAAGCGATCAGGGACGACAAGCAGTTGCAGGTTTGAAGCCGAAACTTGGATACCTTTGGTGGATTTGCAATGTTTTACAGGAGCATTAGAGGGTTGAAGTTGAACCGGTTGGTACATGGTCACAGATTATTCTTAAGTAAGAGAAATGGAAATTTTTGTGGAGGAACCTAAAATAATTGAGTATCCACAAGTACATCCTCAAGAATTCATCATGGAGAATATGGTTGAACATGTGGAAAAAATCAATAAGAGGAATGAAAAATGGAGATTTAAATTCTATTTAAAGGACCATATATTAGTAAGGAATTTGTTATAGTGTAATGAAATCTACATTTTATTCTGAATATTTCCCAATCATATAGATCTACAATCTATTTAAAGTTTTTTTCCTTTCGAACCTAGTGAATATCTAGTGTTGGGTTTTTAAAGTGTACTTTACGTCTAACTTGGATAGATCCTAGCTAGTTTAGAGTCCCCATGAGGGTCCGTTAAAGCTCACTGCTATGCTATTCCTAATTCACTAATTTCTTTTCAAGCAACATAGTCAGTTTCAGTTTGAGTATTATATCTATAAATATACCTAAGAGCATATCTATATGCATACCAAGTAGCAGAACTAACAGAGTAAGTATATGAACCTTGAACTAGGTGAGCATCATGATCAACATATGTTAAGGAAATATCTCAACATGCATTTACAAATTTATTTCCATGGACATCAATTACATCATCATCTCAAATACTCGAATTGAACTTTTTTTTCTAAAGGGTAAACTCCATTTGTATTTTTATTTGTATATAACAATAATTAGACCCTCTTAAGGACCTCAATATAGAATATTATCAGAAAATAATGAGCTTACATGATAGCTCATAGCCTACTATTTTGTATCTCTAACCATGTTATGAGGTTGAATAATTGAATGTCCAACACAAGTTTCAGGGAAATGAATATTTTTCTCCATTCTATTGTGAACTGAATATAACCAATGTCCAAAGCTCGAGTTAAGATATCTATTAGATGGATTAATCTAAAGAAATTTTTACAAATGAAAAATATTTTTTGATCAGTATCTTGTATTGAGTGTCATACTTAGCAATTTTTCCATCCTTGAATACTAGAACCAAATCATTGTCAATAACATATCAAACCTGATGTCCAATAGTAATGATTGTGTAGGCATAAAATTGGTGGAAAATTATTTTCTGAATAAAATCATAATTTTCAGTGTCCACTGTGGTAGTCGATTCATCAAGGACTAGTATATGACTTTGTTTTAGTAGTTCCCATCCCAAGTAGACAAACTGGCATTGACCCACACTCTAGTTTCCTCCATTCTCAGGCAATGAGGAATCAATTTTATTTTATTCCGCCTATATAATTTCACCAAATTGGCACTTCTCAAAAGCCTCTCAAATCTCATCATCCAAGCACTCTTCCTCGGGATCCAAGAAAATCACGAAACACATCAGATGATATTGCACTATGGTTGGAGTAGCTCATGCACAAGTGTTTCGAAACCCTTCTCAATTGGAAAGTCAGTGCTTTCATGGTTGATGATGCATTGGCTAAAATCACTCCCTTGAGATAACTTTAACATTGTCATGATATAGCTAAATTTATATTTTTCTAAAAATAGCACACTAAAATGCATTGAATATGGGAGGAGGATCACAATTTGTGATGTTATCTTATGTGTTTGCAATGCATGGAAGGCTTAGTTAAAAAATACAAATCAGTTGGCCACTAGTTCCATAAAATCCAATCTGGTGTTCAGTGAGTTAGGTTTTATCATGAAACACACTTTCAACAATCAAGGGGAAGATGAAATACGTCAATTTTTTAATTAAATTTGCAGATGAAGAGAAGTTCTTAGACTATTTCCACAAGAATTGAGTTGCTGGAGATAAGGTTCATAAGTAAACAAAATTTTCGTATCATATGAATTTTTGTTTTCTATAAAGGTGATATATTGAGACTAACATGGTTATGTTTTCAATTAGGGATGTCGATGAAAGGTTTTCAGGAGTTTCCTCATGCAAATCAGGAGACCAATAATGTTGTTGAGTCATATTGTTGTTACTTCAAACAAAATTTATTTCTGATAGAAGGAAAAAATGTGCCCGGAGGATGGATTGGTTGTTGCATATGATACTAACAACCATTTAACATTCTTATCAGTTCAAGGAAATATTAAAAGAAAAAATATTTCTAAACAACTACAAGAGAGAAAATCAATTGGAATCATCAGTTGAACGAGCAAGAAAAATTCCAGATACTGATTGTTGTTCAAATGAGAGAATAACTCATGCTTAATGGGTGAGAATCCAGAGAGATAGAGGTAAAAATTAACTTGGCACCTAGTATCACATGGTTTTATAATGTGTGAATTTGAATGGTAAATTTTTGGAAACGTTTGCAAGCATTCCATAAAGGTTAATTGGTTGTATTTCCACTCGGACAATTCAAATCCATTGCCTCATCAGAATGCAAAGGATAACATATTCAATGACCCACTTGAGATCAATATAGAGCCCTAAAACCATGATGTATATGTCAATGCCACTCTTATGGCGACAAATATTATTGTTACAGATGTTGAGATGCTTCATTTGGCTAGGGAGGAGATGTTTAGCCATGTACATCTCATTTTAGATAACCCTCCTACTACTTTGTAGAAGAAAAACCAGTTGACTAGTATGCTTAAAGAAATGTTGGATGAAACCAATAATTTTCACATTATGGATTTTGACTTCACACCCGGGTTGGCTTCTCTTGATTCATATTTAAAGAGGAATAAGAGTTTCCTTATCCCTACAAAGAAAAGAAAAAGCAGGAGAAAAAACAATGGTTTGGAAATTAATATAGATATTGATCCATTAGAATATGAACCGTTTGAGTTTCAATACCTCTATAAGAGAGGACCTCCTTGATCAAATAAAGACATCTCTATGGTTCTGGGTTAGTTTCATGTGTTGAATGGAGTCATGGTTTTATATTTTATTATTTATTCTTCATCATTCTTTAACATATGGTATGTTTATTTTTATAGAAATGCAACAATCCACAACCATGGTGATAACCCAAGAAGAAAAGGGAGATGCAATACCATCCAACCTTAACTTCCATGCCAATTACATTTTGCACAATGTTTCATTGTTTTCAGGCATATACATTGATGCTCTAGAAAATTTCATTGCGCTAACATATGAAACTTTGCTAAGTAACTATAGAACAAGTGGAGAAGCATCATCTTCTACTATGACTGATCATCCATGGAAGGGATTCTACTCTAGTGGGAATCAATGAGGTATGCAGAAGCAATAGGTAAGTAATTTCTACAGAGTGCATGCATGTACTTTATGAATTGATGGTCCAATTAAGTGCATAGTAACTTGGATAGGTTTCCTTCATTTATTTGGTTTGAGTGTAAAAATATTCTTAATATTCCTTAGTCTTCCATGTGCACTAGACCTAATTCTGAGTTTTGAAATAAAAAATAAATACAATATACATACATAAATACATACATACATACATACATACATACATACATACATAGGTACATTCCTATTTCTAAGATTATATTGTTTCTGCATCTCAAAAATGCCATGTTGATATCCCTTTAGATATTCTGATGTTTATTCTTCATGATTGTTTTGATCTGATTGATCATTTTCTTCCTTGGTCAAGAAAAATCCTGACATTTCTTCATCAAAACAATGAATATACTCTTCAAGTTCTTCTGGGTCATATTCTTCATCAACCAAATTCTACTGAAAAGGAGTTCTCACTGGAGGATCAGGCTGCTGATTTCTATTCTCTCTTGGTCTCTGCTGATTCTGAGGTCTCTTGAACTGAGGGTTTCTAAATTGAGGTTCATGTTGTGCAGGGGGAGCAAAGGTATTGCCATGGGCTAGTCTATCCATCAATTTTTCCATTGTTTTCATCATTGAATCCAGTTTGTCTTGAGAGGAAGAAGATGAAGGTTTCTCTTCTTCTTTCAATTTACCCTTACCCATTTTTGAATTTTTGGCTACTATCAAATTAACCTCCACCTTCACAACATCATTTTGCATTTCAACAAGTTTATGGGATTCTCTTTCTCTCAACAGTATGGAAAACTCATAGTCAAAAGCTTCTGCATACCTCATTTGGGCTAAGGCTTCTGGTGGTTTTAAACGGGCAGGAATATAATCTAACACTTTATTAAACCTTTTTGAAAAGTTTTGGACAATTTCATCAACAGCTCTCTTCAAGGTATTATACTCAGTGAGGGCTTGTACTGGATTAGTTCCATTTCCCCATTTCCTTAAGAAAAAATCTTCAAATTCATTCCAATTATGAATGCTCCCAGGAGTAAGAGCTTTATACCACTTCCTAACCTCACCAGTAAAAATTTGAGAAAATAATATTAATTTAACATCTTCATAATCAACCTCCTCTCTGTCTATAAATTCATTAAATTGATCAACATGATCCTCTGCTGTAATGTCCTCATCACTTCCCCAAGTTTTAATTCTAGCAGCATACTTACTAGGGAGATCATGTAAGACAACATGAAGGACAAGAGGGGCGTATCTAGCAGGTGGATTTGTAGCCATGGTCAGAGGTACTGTGGTAATTTTAGGAAAGGCAGAAACAGTAGATGACAGACTGCTATGAAGAGGACTACTTGGTCTTTGTAAGCCACTAACAATTGAACTCCAGTTGGGAAGAGGTAAACCAACTTTACTTTCAACAACACTTCGAAAGGATCAATCTCCTTCAATTTGTCTAAAGACTCCCTTTCCAACAACAAATCTGAAGCAATAGCTTCCCAAAATTCTTCTTTTTCTTCTTGGGTTACTAGAGCTGAAGTGTCAATTCCTCTCTTATGTAAGTCTAAGATAATTTCAATTAGCTCCTTTTCATTTTATGATCTAAACAAAACCTCATGAATATTATCATCAACTCTTTTGTCTTCAAGACTTCTTGATATTTCAAAGGACAAGGATTGTTGTGGATCATTCTATCCGCATATCCTTTTTTATGTTAAGTTTTGAAATTTTGGAAAAAGAAAAATGTTTTTGAAAAAATATTTCTAAAAGATCCGAAATATGCTATAGTATAATGTTTTATACTTTAGTATAGGAGAAATACGAAGAAGTAATACATTGTGTTTCCATTTTCATTTTGATTTGTGGAGCGGCAAACTTTAGATTGTTATATCTTTTATTAATCATAAAGTTCGAGCAACTTCTGGCGCGGAAGTCGCGATCACGCGCAGAAGCTTTTGGATAAGCAACTGCGGGGGTCAACTTGCTCGCCGGTTATCAAAACCCGACCCCCCGCAGTTGACTAGTCAGATCTACGAGAATCGTTGATCAACGGCTCCGATGGATTGCGGGGGGTATTGGTTGAAGGTCTCGGCCGTACTCACAGACCCCCCGCATTACGTCATTCTCTGAAGTGTCAAACAGTTGGAAAAACAGCATACGTGTCGTCCCACGTCACCTTTGCATTAATTGCGGTTTTCATTGTTATAAAGTCGAGTTTGCTGTTCCGTTGCGGTTCATTTGTGATTGTTGTTCTGTTTCAAACCCCGTCCCGCCACCTTCGCACCGAGTTGTTTTCAAAATTCTCGTCAGCCATGGCCAAACGAGCGTCCGTGTCTGGTCTGTCCACTCTGAGTCCTCTCCTAGATAGTGAGAAAGACGTCCGTGATACTGCCTCCTCTGTCAATCACCCTCTCTTGCATTACCAAGTGACCTTGAACACCGACCAGTCACCTGTGTTTTCCGCTATGCAGAGTTCTGGAGTGCTGTTCGCCTGCATTCCTAAGACCCATGTTTTTCTTGAATTCATCTCCTGGTTGGTTTCGTCCATGTACCCTGGTAAATGTTATGTTATGAACTCTCAGGGAGAAAGTGTTTTGCAAGTTTCAGCTCAATTAATGCGTCAGGCATTATGCTTCCCGGAGAATGATTCTCCTTTGCAATTCTCAGAAGATTCGCTGGTTCAATACTTCGAGGAGCTCTCAATTGAGGAATTTAACCGCTGCATGTCATTTTTGGTATCGAATCCGGAGAAGACCCAGTTTGGATCGGGAAAGTTTGGTTTGGATGCTTTTAATGTTCAATACAGGTCAGTTCTCAGTTGTATTATGGAGATTCTGGGGAGAGAAGATGATTGCGAAGTTGACAAAGCAGCTCTGGGGATGTTTACTCTCATGATGAAACCAGGAGTGGTGTTAGATATTCCGTCCTTTTGGCAAGAAGTGGTGAATTCTCAGTTGCTTTCTTTCCCACTAACAAGTTATTTTAGATTTCCCTCATTAATAGTTTACCTGTTTTTATACCAGAATGTGGAAGAATTCATGGGTATTGGTTTGAACATAATGGATAGTAACAAGAATAAGCAGTCAGTTCTACTTTGGACTGATTTGATTAGAAGAGAAGAAAATGAAGCTGGTTTATTTGAATTTGTGGAAAATTTTATGACCACCGCTTATAGAATTCTCAATGGGACTCGGCCTCCTTGTTTCTTTCCAAAGGCTCAGGAGTTCTTGCAATTGGGACCTAATTGTAGATATGGAGACTGGTTTGTTTTTGAAGACCATTCTGAAATAAGGCTATATGGAGTTGGTGTTGAGCCTTATAGGCTTCCAACATTTGTTCCCATGAGACTGTTTGCTTTGGAATTTATAAGGCAAAGTCTCAATGTGGATCAAATTCATTTTCTTCCAATGAAGAAGGGGTTAATGTACAAGCTGCCCATGAGTGTAGGTCCTTTTGTTGTTAACACAAGGCAAGCTTATGAGGAGGTGACAAGGATGTTGGAAGAAACACAGTTATTATTGGGAGAGAAGTGGGCCTATGACCCACATGCAATTATTTCACAGAGAAGGGTCGAGAACGGTTATGCTGCTTTTACTTATGTGAGTAAACCAGATTTAGAAAAGTTGGCTAATCCAGGAGGGCCAAGTTCATCACGGATTAGTATTCAAACTCCTGTAATATTGGAAAAGATGGGTAAGAGAGTGAGAGATGATGTTATTGAGATTGATGAGGAAGAGCCCCGAGAGGAGAAAAGGACTAAATTAGCAGAAGATCACTCCTCCAATTCACCTGGTTTCACTCTCCAGGTCAGTGAAGAACAGGGTGCTTCATCTCCTAGCAGATCAGAAATCCAGTTAGAGAAGGCTCCTTCCATGAAGCAGGTGTTCTCCCTAATTGAAGAAAAGAATCAAAGAATAAAGGCCAATATAGAGACACAAGCAGAACATCATATATCTGCTGACCAAACAAGACTATTGACTGTAATGGATTTGGAGAAAGATAAGTTCAAAATGGCACTGTCGCATCCGACAGGAATGTCTCTGGGACCCTCAGGCAGTTTTAAGGAGTTGAATATTGTTATGGATGTGAAAAAGATCCCCTTGTGGGAAAAGATGAATCTCCACATGCAAACAGGTCAGTTAATTGTTAATGATTTAGGCAAGACTCATGCTACATCAGTCAAGACAGAGAATATGCTTACTAAGGTTGTCAAACAGTGCAAGATGGAGAAAGCCAATGCCAGAGCGTTGACTACTCAAAATGAAGAACTGAAGAAAATCATAATGAAGATTGGCGTTGATCCAAATGATAAAAGCGCAATGCACAAACTAATACAGGGCGCAGAAGCAGAAATATCTTCATTAAGGAAAAAGCTGAAATTGCCAGCTGCAGAGCATTCGTTGGCAGCTGAAGTAGCAGAGGTAGAAAAGGAAAAAGAGGAGCTGCGACAACAATTGATAAATAAGGACGAAGAGCTTGATAAGGTAAAGCAAACTGCTATAACCTTACAAAATCAAATTCAGAACCACACTTGTACTTTTGATTTTTCTGCAGGTGTAGCCAACCCACAAGCCCAAGTTGCTCAACTGAATACAGAGTTAAAAATGGCGGAGAGAGATTGCAAACAGGCCCAGTCTGAACTGGACACAGCTCTTAGATTGATGCAAGGATGGGAAGAAAAGGCAAATGAAAATGAGCAGAAGTTACATAGAGCTGAAGAAGAAATTAAAGAACTCAAGGAGAAATTGAAGGGAAATATTTCCCTTATTAAAGCTAAGGATCTCATCTGGAATGAGATCATTTCTGAAATACAAGCAAAATGGAATTCCATACAAGTAATTGCCAGAGAAAAAGGCATTGTTGCTGATCACGAAAAGGAATTGTCATCAGACAAGCCAGTTGCAATCAAAAGATCAAATTGGGCCAAAAGATTCATGAATTTTATTAATTCCAAAACAGATGAGGAGTTGCAAGAGATGGGGATACAAGACAGGTATTTTTATGCTGAGGAAATAAGCAAGATGATCATTAAAAACGATCTTCTGAAAGCATCAGAGAAGCGACTACAGGTAATCAAAGAGGTGATTAATAAATTTGACATTTCATTTGATAAATTGATAAGAACTGGCTTGCCATCATGCTGGAGGGAGGGAGGTGAATTTATGTCCTGGAAGTTTTATGAAGATCAGTTGGTGTTTGCAAAAAGCAGAGCAGATGGCCGACATGAGAAGACGCAGATACTAAAGGGAGAAACAGTCTTCAATTTCTTACAAAGACATTTCCTTCTTCTGTGGATGGTGAAAACGTTGTTTACAAGTAACCTCACTCACAGTCATATTGTTGCCTTCACAGTAGAATATCATCGTTATAAGAATGCTCCAATAACTCAAGACAAGCTCTGGAAGGAATGTAAGAAATTTACTATTGATACAGAAAAAGGATTTCCCGCCAAGCAGCCACAAGTGACCGTACAGCCGCAAGAAATCATTGAATCAGTTGCTGTTCCAGGAACATCAGTTCCTTTAGATTAGGATTTGTCATATTTTATTTTATTTTCAAATCAAATGATGCAATGTAATGAAATGTTACTGAGGCATATACCTCCGTGACATAAAGTAGTTAAGTAGTTACAGTCAGTTAGAATCAGTTTTATAACTGAAACCAGTTTGGTTCAACTTGTATTTAAAGACATTTGAAAGAAGGAAGAAGGTTCCGAGTTTTGAACCTTTGAAGGCTAAATTTTGTACTAAGCAATATCGAATGAATAAAGAAGTTTTGCAAGTTTCCAATATTCCATCTATGTTGAAGAGTTTTCTTGGTTTCCATTTCATTTGCATTTCTGTGAATAAATTAGAGTGATTAGAGCTGCAGGTCTCTTGATATTTATATGTCTAAGAGTTAAATATCCTTAATGGGCGCTCCTCTTCTTTAACTTATCTGTTTTTCACTTCCTCTGGATTTTATAATGACAGTTTCTGTGTAAAGCAGCATGACAAGTTAAAATCCTTTTCTTTCTCTGTCTTCCATCTGTTCACTTCAGTATAAGGGGAATATGGCATTGCATGGCTACTAAAGATTTGATATTTGGGAAATATATTACTAACATTTGAAGGGTTAAGAAACAGAGACACACATATACATTTTTGTGACATAATCTTTAATGTCTTGAGCACGGATTCTTGTACACAGCCAAGAATTGTTTCTCAAGGAACAACATTAATTGGCGCCGTTGCCGGGGAACGAAGAGTCGAAGTTCTTCCCTGGGTTTTGATCTACATTTCCTCTGGTTGTTCAGAGAGGAGGAAATAGTACACTGTGATTTTTGAAAATAGCTCTAGCTCCCAAGAAACCTCACACGAGGTCAGACACCTCTCAGCAAAAAGCTCCCGTTTTGTCAAATCCTGAGAAACTTGTTTCCAAGAAGGGCCAGAAACCAAAAATAGTTGTTACACCTGAAACCACACTGCTCGCACCTGGCAGCAGTTCACACGTTTTTTCATCCAAGAAAGCTTCCAAGAAACTCATTTTCTCGGAAGAAGAATCATCACCGTCACCCATTCAAGAACCCACATTAGAAGAGGAATCATTGGAGTTTGTGCCTTTTCTCTTTACAGAAACTCAGTCACATACAATTGCCAGCTCTTCTGCAATTGTTCAAAGTCCCATTCCCATATCAGTTGTTTCACCTCATTCATCTTTTCCCACAACTGGTATTCATTTTACCCCCGCTCAAGGAGTAGTTAACCCGGGCGCAAACATGGCAGTTCCTGCAGCCCCTGCTTTCTTGATGAACAGATATGCACCTTTAAATCTACCACAACCATTGCATGATTTACCACAGGAGTACCTCAAGTTACTCCCAAGATTTACTGGTGAAGATGAAATAACTGCAGAACAGCACCTGCCCCTGTTTTTCACTTTTGTAGAAAATTTAAATGTTGAACATTTAGATGTTGTTATGAGACTTTTCGTTCAGTCTCTGAGTGGAGAGGCAAGGAAGTGGTTCAAAGGATTACAGAATGGTTCTATTAATGATTGGGAGGCTCTAGAAAGACGTTTCATTGAGAGATGGGGCGAAAAAAGGGACCATGGTTATTCTTTGACAGAATTTAATGCCATTAAGAAAAAATCCGAAGAAAATATGAACGATTTTGTTAGGAGATTCAACAAATTGTATAATAGTTTTCCTGCTGAAATGAAACCCCCTCCGATTGGAGCAAGGGTTGTTTTTGCTGGTGCTTTTGAACCAGATTTCAGTTTCACGCTAAGGGAAAGAAGGTCTCCTACGCTGGAACAGATTCAAACTGATGCTCTGGAGATTGAAGCAAATATGTCTGCTGCTGGTAAAGTTTCAAATAAAGGAAAAGCTAAGGAGGAAGCCGTTCAGGACCAAAGAATTGAAGACATGACTAAGGTTATTAAGAATCTTTCAAATAAGTTGGTAAAGTTGGAGATAGATAGCAAGCCTGCCAGACAGAACAGGGGGGTTTTTAATCCTCAATTCAAAAAACAACCTTTACAGATTCTACAAAGAGAAAGGAAGGATCAGGATCAGGTGCAAGCACCTTTGTACATAGAAGCAGCCCCGTCGCGTTCAGCAGACGAAGATGATGATAGAGAGGATGATGCTCGAATTTCTGCTGTATATATGGAGGATGATGAAACAGAAGAAGAGATTGATGAAGAAGAAGAGAAGGAAGAGGAAGAAGCTGAACCCTCATTTGATCAAGAAGAGATGGATGATTATTGTAAACAATTCACAGATTTTATGCAATCCGAGTTGCATAAAAAATACGACTTGAGGTCGAAAAAGAGATTGAGGACGCAAGAAAATGAAGAAAAAGAACCGGAAACAGCACCTGCTGCAAAGGCGACTCCACTACAGAAAGGTAAGCAGCAAGCTGAAACATCCCAGGTGAAAGAAAAAGATTCTAACATTTTGGAGAAGGTGGTCACAGTTTCTAATCAGAGTTTAAATTCTAAAAAAGATCAAGAAGATTCTGAAAAGTTGACAAGATCAAATCAAACTTTCAGTCTATCCAAAGAGTTAGAAAAAGTCAAGATACAAGTACCTCTTCTTGAACTCATGAAAACCCCGGGTTACAAAAAGGAAATCGTTGAATTTATCAATCTGACCCAGCCTGATGAAGTGAGTGATACAGTCAATCTGCAAGAAGAAAATCCAGTGGTGACGTTTGGACCTCATGTGGAAGAGGTAGATTCGTCTGTTCCTCCTTTTTATATATCTCTTCTCTTGCATGATTTCGTTTTGCACAATTGTATGTTGGATTCTGGAGCATCACACAATCTGATGCCATTGAGTGTGATGAAGGAGTTAAATTTACAAATTACCAAGCCATACAGAGATCTTTATTCTTTTGACTCGAAAAGAGTTAAGTGTGTAGGCCTTATTAAAGATATGGTTGTTTCATTGGCTCAAATCCCAGCCAAAAGTATTATGATGGATGTTGTAGTGGCAGATATTCCAGCCAGGTTTGGAATGTTATTATCTAGGTCATGGGGAGTGAAGCTGGGAGGAGTTTTGAAGCTGGACTTTACGTATGCTATTATTCCCGTTTTTAATGGTGAAGAGAGAAGATTGTATAGAGAGACCAGATTCCAAAAGACTGCCACCAAGAAAGAGGCCAGTAATTCACCGATTTATGGTCAGGAAAAGGATGATCTGTCATGTTTCATGTTGCAGGAGGTTGCAGAATTCGCTGAGGAATCTCAGGGGAAGTTTGAGTCAGAAATTGTAAATAAGGAATTACAGTCAGAAAAGCTGTGGAAGTGTTATTTTGATGGGGCATTTTCCAAAGAAGGTACTGGAGCGGGTTTCATCTTTGTTTCTCCGGAAGGTAATTTGGTGCCTTTTTCTTTCAAATTGGAGTTCGAGTCTACTAATAATGTTGCAGAGTATGAGGCATTAATTATTAGTTTGCAGACAGCTAAGAAGATGGGGATTAAAGCTATGACTGTGTTTGGAGATTCAGAGTTAATTATAAGGCAGATTAAGAATTCCTGTCAAACCAAGCATCCTAGATTACGAGCATACTGGAATGAAGTATGGGATCTGATTGAAAATTATTTTGAAGCATTCAATTTACAGTTTGTGCCGAGAGAAGAAAACAGATTGGCAGATTCACTTGCAGTTGCAGCAAGTACGTTCAAACCTCCTGTCAGCGTGAAACTAAGGTATTCGGATTGGGTATCTAACCTTGTACCTGTTCGAAATAAAAATGGAGAGATAAGGTTATGCGTGGATTTCAGAAACTTGAACAGGGCTTCATTAAAAGACAATTATCCTCTGCCGAAAATGGACTTTGTCTTGCAGAAAGTGACTGGCGCTTATAGATTGTCTATGGTGGATGGGTTCTCAGGTTATAATCAGGTAGCAGTGGAGAAGGAGGATCAGAAGAAAACCGCTTTCACTACGCCTTGGGGAACGTTCATGTACGCCAGGATGCCTTTTGGCCTGATGAATGCAGGGGCCACATTTCAAAGGGCGATGGATATCGCATTTGTAGGAGACACGTTTGTAGTGGTGTACTTGGATGATGTCACAATTTTTTCAAAGTCTGATGAGGAGCATTTACAGCATTTACAGAAGGCCTTCATGAAGTGCAGAAAGTTTGGTTTATCACTGAATCCGAAGAAGTCTTTATTTGCCCTGGAGGAGGGTAAATTATTAGGCCACATTGTCTCGAAAGAAGGAGTGAAGATTGATCCTGCTAGAGTTGAAGCCATTCAGACAATTCCTCTGCCACGAAGTAAAAAGGATATCCAGCGCTTCCTTGGAAAGATTAATTTCCTGAGACGGTTCGTCCCAAATTATGCTGAAATCGTTAAAAAGATTACTGACATGCTAAAAAAGAATGCTGGGGTAAGATGGGACAAGGAGGCGAGGGAATCGTTTCAGAGAATCAAAGAGGCTTTAAAAGAAGCTCCTGTTTTGGTAAGTCCAGATTATTTGAAGCCGTTTCAAATTTTTTCATTTGCTTCTCCATCAACTATTGCAGCCGTTTTATTACAAAGGAATGAAGAGAAGCAGGAACAACCAGTTGCATACTTCAGCAAAGTTCTCCGTGATGCAGAACTGAATTAAAACATATTAGAGAAACAGGTGTACGCTCTGGTAAAGGCATTGAAGGCTTTCAGAACTTATGTTCTTCACTCTCAGATTTTGGCATATGTTCCTAATTCGGCCGTGAAAGATGTGCTCGTACAAAGTGATGTGGAAGGTAAAAGAGGAAAATGGATCGCAAAGATACAGGAGTATGATTTAGATATAAAGCCAACCAAGCTGGTTAAAGGATTGGGTTTGGCCAAATTACTGACAGAATCCAATTTCCAAGCGCTGGGAATCAATTTGCTGGCCCCCGTAGAAGAAGCAAATGAAGAAACGCGTGACAGTCAATCAAAAACAGCAGTTAAGTATAAATTTCTCTGTTCAGAGTGGTATAAGGATATTGTACATTATCTATGTTTTCTGTCATGTCCACCTTCCATTAATAGAGCAAAATACAAAGCCCTAAAACTTAAATCTCAGCCTTATGTTATAATAGAAGCAAAATTATATTGGAAGGATCCAGCTGGTATGTTGTTGTTGTGTCTTACAGAGGAAGAAATTCAAGAAGTGATAGAAGAGTATCATGAATGCCTGTGTGGAGGGCATTACAGCTGGAAGGTAACGGCTCACAAAATATTCAAATCAGGTTTTTATTGGCCGACTGTGTTTTCGGATGTTTACAAGGCAGTCAGAAGCTGTCAAAAATGCCAATTATTTGCAGAGAAGAAAAAGCTGGCTCCCCTACCTCTTCTTCCTGTCTTTGTTGAAGAACCCTTCAGACAATGGGGATTGGACTTCATTGGAGAGATTAATCCACCATCCAGCGGGCAATTTAAATGGATTATTACTACTACGGATTATTTTACAAAGTGGGTGGAGGCAATTCCCACCAGGAAAGCCAATGATGTGGTAGTAATGAAGTTTTTGGAGGAGAACATTTTCAGCAGGTTTGGATGCCCCGCGAAGATTGTGACAGATAATGCTCAGGTTTTCAGTTCACTCAGGTTTATCAATTTTTGCCAAACTTATAATGTGACGTTGTCTCACTCCACAGCTTACCATCCGCAGGGCAATGGGTTAGCAGAATCCTCTAACAAAACATTGGTTAGGATTTTGAAGAAAACAATCAGTGAGAATCAGAAGAATTGGGACACGAAGCTAGTCTTCGCTTTGTGGGCAACAAGGATGACCACAAGGAGGTCTACTGGCAAATCACCTTATGAGCTTGTGTACGGCACTCAAGCTTTATTTCCCACACAATTGGTAAAACCTGTAATTTCTTTCCTCCAAGATGCTCAAGCAGAACCAAACCCCATGATACGAAGAATGAATAATGTGATGGAATTAAATGAAAGTAGAAATCAGGTTCAGGATCGCTTGCTCACTTATCAGCAAAAGATGAAGGTAGTGTTTGATAGAAAGGCAAAGGAAGTTTTGTTTCAGGAAGGAGATTTAGTTTTGATATGGGATACACGAAGGGAAGATAAAGGCAAACACGGGAAATTTGACCCCTTGTGGTATGGCCCATTCAAAATTAGTGAAGTCAGAGGAAATAACACCTTCGTTTTGGAAAATTTGGAAGGAGAAATGCTGGATATGCCTGTCAATGGGCAATATTTCAAGCATTATTTCCGACATTAAGCAGTTACTGATTCATCATTGTATATATCCGGAGTGTTCACTGTACATTTTTCATCAAGCAATTTTTGACTCCATGTCCGAGGTGAAGGCACTAATCTGCAGGTTCTTAGTGTTTCGTGGTAAAAACATTATCCCCAGGTGGAGCCAGATGTTGTGGATCATTCTATCCGCATATCCTTTTTTTATGTTAAGTTTTGAATTTTTGGAAAAAGAAAAATGTTTTTGAAAAAATATTTCTAAAAGATCCGAAATATGCTATAGTATAATGTTTTATACTTTAGTATAGGAGAAATACGAAGAAGTAATACATTGTGTTTCCATTTTCATTTTTATTTTTGGAGCGGCAAACTTTAGATTGTTATATCTTTTATTAATCATAAAGTTCGAGCAACTTCTGGAGCGAAAGCCGCGATCACGCGCAAAAGCAGTTGGATGAGCAACTGCGGGGGGTCAACTTGCTCGCCGGTTATCAAAACCCGACCCCCCGCAGTTGACTAGTCAGATCTATGAAAATCGTTGATCAACGGCTCTGATGGATTGCGGGGGGTATTGGTTGAAAGTCTCGGCCGTACTCACAGACCCCCCGCATTACGTCATTCTCCGAAGTGTCAAACAGTTGGCAAAATCGCATACGTGTTGTCCCACGTCACCTTCGCATTAATTGCGGTTTGCATTGTTATAAAGTCGAGTTTGCCGTTCCGTTGCGGTTTATTTGTGATTGTTGTTCTGTTTCAAATCTCGTCCCGCCACCTTCGCACCGAATTGCTTCCAAAATTCTCGTCAGCCATGGCCAAACGAGCGTCTGTGTCTGGTTTGTCCAATCTGAGCCCTCTCCTAGATAGTGAGAAAGACGTCCGTGATACTGCTTCCTCTGTCAATCACCCTCTCTTGCATTATCAAGTGACCTTGAACACCGACCAGTCACCTGTGTTTTCCGCTATGCAGAGTTCTGGAGTGCTGTTCGCCTGCATTCCTAAGACCCATGTTTTTCCTGAATTCATCTCCTGGTTGGTTTCATCCATGTACCCTGGTAAATGTTATGTTATGAACTCTCAGGGAGAAAGTGTTTTGCAGGTTTCAGCTCAATTAATGCGTCAGGCATTATGCTTCCCGGAGAATGATTCTCCTTTGCAATTCTCAGAAGATTCGCTGGTTCAATACTTCGAGGAGCTCTCAATTGAAGAATTTAACCTCTGCATGTCATTTTTGGTACCGAGTCCGGAGAAGACCCAGTTTGGTTCGGGAAAGTTTGGTTTGGATGCTTTTAATGTTCAATACAGGTCAGTTCTCAGCTGTATTATGGAGATTCTGGGGAGAGAAGATGATGGCGAAGTTGACAAAGCAGCTCTGGGGATGTTTACTCTTATGATGAAACCAGGAGTGGTGTTAGATATTCCGTCCTTTTTGCAAGAAGTGGTGAATTCTCAGTTGCTTTCTTTCCCACTAACAGGTTATTTTAGATTTCCCTCATTAATAGTTTACCTGTTTTTATACCAGAATGTGGAAGAATTCATGGGTATTGGTTTGAACATAATGGATAGCAACAAGAATAAGCAGTCAGTTCTACTTTGGACTGATTTGATCAGAAGAGAAGAAAATGAAGCTGGTTTATTTGAATTTGTGGAACATTTTATGACCACCGCTTATAGAATTCTCAATGGAACTCGGCCTCCCTGTTTCTTGCCAAAGGCTCAGGAGTTCTTGCAATTAGGACCTAATTGTAGATATGGAGACTGGTTTGTTTTTGAAGACCATTCTGAAATAAGGCTATATGGAGTTGGTGTTGAGCCTTATAGGCTTCCAACATTTGTTCCCATGAGACTGTTTTCTCTGGAATTTATAAGGCAAAGTCTCAATGTGGATCAAATTCATTTTCTTCCAATGAAGAAGGGGTTAATGTACAAGCTGCCCATGAGTGTAGGTCCTTTTGTTGTTAACACAAGGCAAGCTTATGAGGAGGTGACAAGGATGTTGGAAGAAACACAGTTATTATTAGGAGAGAAGTGGGCCTATGACCCACATGCGATTATTTCACAGAGAAGGGTCGAGAACGGTTATGCTGCTTTTACTCATGTGAGTAAACCAGATTTAGAAAAGTTGGCTAATCCAGGAGGGCCAAGTTCATCACGGATTAGTATTCAAACTTCTGTAATATTGGAAAAGATGGGTAAGAGAGTGAGAGATGATGTTATTGAGATTGATGAGGAAGAGCCCCGAGAGGAGAAAAGGACTAAATTAGCAGAAGATCACTCCTCCAACTCACCTGGTTTCACTCTCCAGGTCAGTGAAGAACAGGGTGCTTCATCTCCTAGCAGATCAGAACTCCAGTTAGAGAAGGCTCCTTCCATGAAGCAGGTGTTCTCCCTAATTGAAGAAAAGAATCAAAGAATAAAGGCCAATATAGAGAGACAAGCAGAACATCATGTATCTGCTGATCAAACAAGACTTTTGACTGTAATGGATTTGGAGAAAGACCAGTTCAAAATGGCGCTATCGCATCCAACAGGGATGTCTCTGGGACCCTCAGGCAGTTTTAAGGAGTTGAATATTGTTATGGATGTAAAGAAGATCCCCTTGTGGGACAAGATGAATCTCCATATGCAAACAGGTCAGTTAATTGTTAATGATTTAGGTAAGACTCATGCTACATCAGTCAAGACAGAGAATATGCTTGCTAAGGTTGTCAAACAGTGTAAGATGGAGAAAGCCAATACCAGAGCATTGACTATTCAAAATGAAGAACTGAAGAAAATCATAATGAAGATTGGCGTTGATCCAAATGATAAGAGCGCAATGCACAAACTGATGAAGGGCGCAGAGGCAGAAATATCTTCATTAAGGAAGAAGCTGAAATTGCCAGCTGCAGAGCATTCGCTGGCAGCTGAAGTAGCAGAGGTAGAAAAGGAAAAAGAGGAGCTGTGACAACAATTGATAAAGAAAGATGAAGAGCTTGATAAGGTGAAGCAAACAGCCATAACCTTACAAAATCAAATTCAGAATCACACTTGTACTTTTGATTTTTCTGCAGGTACGGTTGATCCACAGGTTCAAGTTGCTCAATTGAATACAGAGCTTAAAATGGCGGAAAGAGACTGCAAACAGGCCCAGTCTGAAAAGGATACAGCTCTGAGATTAATGCAAGGATGGGAAGAAAAGGCAGGCGAAAATGAGCAGAAGCTACATAAAGCTGAAGAAGAAATTAAGGAACTCAAGGAGAAATTGAAGGGAAATATTTCCCTTATTAAAGCTAAGGATCTCATCTGGAATGAGATCATTTTTGAAATACAAGCAAAATGGAATTCCATACAAGTAATTGCCAGAGAGAAAGGCATTGTTGTTGATCACGAAAAGGAAGTGTCATCAGACAAGCCAGCTGCAATCAAAAGATCAAATTGGGCCAAAAGATTCATGAATTTTATTAATTCCAAAACAAATGAGGAGTTGCAAGACATGGGGATACAAGACAGGTATTTTTATGCTGAGGAAATAAGCAAGATGATCGTTAAAAATGATCTTCTGAAAGCATCAGAAAAGCGGCTACAGGTAATCAAAGAGGTGATTAAGAAATTTGACATTTCATTTGATAAATTGATAAGAACTGGCTTGCCATCATGCTGGAGGGAAGGAGGTGAATTTATGTCCTGGAAGTTTTATGAGGATCAGTTGGTGTTGGCAAAAAGCAGAGCAGATGGCCGACATGAGAAGACGCAGATACTAAAGGGAGAAATAGTCTTCAATTTCTTACAAAGACATTTCCTTCTACTGTGGATGGTGAAAACGTTGTTTACAAGTAACCTCACTCACAGTCATATTGTTGCCTTCACAGTAGAATATCATCGATATAAGAATGCTCCAATAACTCAAGACAAGCTCTGGAAGGAATGTAAGAAATTTACTATTGATACAGAAAAAGGATTTCCCGCCAAGCAGCCACAAGTGATCGTACAGCCGCAAGAAATCATTGAATCAGTTGCTGTTCCAGGAACATCAGTTCCTTTAGATTAGGATTTGTCATCTTTTATTTTATTTTCAAGTCAAATGATGCAATGTAATGAAATGTTACTGAGGCATATACCTCCGTGACAGAAGGTAGTTAAGTAGTTACAGTCAGTTAGAATCAGTTTTATAACTGAAACCATTTTGGTTCAACTTGTATTTAAAGACATCTGAAAGAAGGAAGAGGGTTCCGAGTTTTGAACCTTTGAAGGCTAATTTTGTACTGAGCAATATCGAATGAATAAAGAAGTTTTGCAGGTTTCCAATATTCCATTTATGTTGAAGAGTTTTCTTGGTTTCCATTTCATTTACATGTCTGTGAATAAAGTAGAGTGAATAGAGCTGCAGGTCTCTTGATATTTATATGTCTAAGAGTTAAATATCCTTAATAGGTGCTCCTCTTCTTTAACTTATTTGTCTTTCACTTCTTCTGGATTTTATAATGGCATTTTCTGTGTAAAGCAGCATGACAAGTTAAAATCCTTTTCTTTTTCTGTCTTCCATCTGTTCACTTCAGTGTAAAGGGAATATGGCATTGCATGGCTACTAAAGATTTGATATTTGAGGGATATATTACTAACTTTTGAAGGGTTAAGAAACAGAGACACATATATACATTTTTGTGACATAATATTTAATGTCTTGAGCACGGATTCTTGTACACAGCCAAGAATTGTTTCTCAAGGAACAACGAAATTACATGATATTTTAGAAATGCCTTGACTACCTCTTGAAATAGTGTTTCGATTTTCCACGATGGTAGGTGGAACTGGGTCAGGATTAATCCTTGTGTATCTCCTTCTCGAAGCCACCTTTGAACATATAAATTTTAAATGGAGTCACCAAGGTAGATGCAACCTTGAAAAACTTTCTGAGCTCCTACTACCTTCAGAAGTTTAGCTTCAAAATCTTGGGAAAGTATAATCTTCAAGATCCCAGCAAACACACCAAAATTTTATCACAAAATCAGGCTTGATGGGCTGCTCATCAAGTAAACATTGTGTAACTGTTTTAGAACAATCTTTTGGTTAAGGCTTAGCCTCCTCAACCTGAGAGGGCTCTCTCAATTTTTATTTTTATTTTTGATAAACAAGTAGATGGCTAACTCTAAGGTAAAGCAAATAGATGATATAAGTTAGTGTAAATCACATTATAAAACATTCATTGGGCTATGGAGTTAGGGTAACTTCAAAAAAAAACATCACAGTATATCTAGCATGGAAGTCAAGGCATTCGGAGTTCAAATCAGGGAGTAAAACATATAGAACAGTGAAACACAGTCAGTTTGTACATGAAGGAAGTTAGAGAATTATCAATAAATTCTAAGTATCATAAAAAACACCACTACAGATAGATATATTGAAGAATTCCATTAGAAAAATAATAGACAAGAACTTCTCATGAATCTTGAGTTTTCTAAACAGAACTCTATATTAAGTTTAAAAAACCATTACATATGAAACACATTCTTTGCTAATAAAAATGCCCAATGACTTGGATTTCAATATTATTCTCTTTATAGAACATTTATAGAATAGGATTCCTTCTTCTCCACAAGATACATCGAACTCATAGAGTTTTACCGCTTTCTCTAATCATAAACATGCAATTTATTACAAATTGACAGCTATAACCCTAATGAAAAGTCCTATTTCTAATAAGACTAAAACTCTTTAACACCCTCCTAACAACCTTATCTATTCTTTATTACATATTTTTCCACCTGAACTCCCATGAAGTCAAATTTGGATGATGATCCTTAACTTGATGTAGCCATGTTATTTATGATAATGTTCTCCTAAAATTTAGGAAACATGTCTTCCTATTTTTAAGGCCCTTCGATTCCCCTATCTCTTTTGAGCACTTTGAACATTAATGAATCATGTCGACATGTCTCTTATTGCCAAATATCTACACCATATGTCTTCAATTCTTGAACTGTTCAGAATCTAAACTTTCAACAATGCCAAAAAGGTAAGAATAAACCTACGCTACAAAAGCAACACATTTTTGTAGCGCTTTTCATAGCGCAGTGTTTAGCTCCTTTTAAAATGTTTTTTTGATTTGTTTTCTTCAGGGAAGCCTTCATTTTCCATTAACACACTTCCACCAGCAATTTCAAAACACAATTCACCAAAATTCCCTTGAAATTTGATATGAAAATATGATAAAAGACTGGTTCAGTAGTTTCATAGTGCATTTCATCAGATTTGCACTATCTGTGCTACAAAACTGTTGTTTATGCAGTTTTGTCAAAACTGTCTTCAAAATTCATACTTTGGAGATGCTTAAACTATAAGGGTATTGGTATTATTTCAAAATCACATCAATATGACCCTAAAAACATAATTCTCATCAAAATTTACCTTCATTTTGATTAGAGATTGTCTTGTGGATTTATCATTCTGTTTCACTGCCCCTTTAACCTTTCTTAAGACAGAGACCTTGTCAATTTTATCGCAAGATCTTCCACCTGTCTTCTTAACCTTCTGTTGCTAGCTCTCAAATGAGTGTCGATCACTCTTACAAAATTTGCCTCCTTAATGGCTCGGACTTTCCATGTGAAGAATTGTTCTTCACTGCTAGGTATTTCTGATTTGGACACTATTTGACCTTCCCAAACATCTTTCATCCTCCTAAATTTTGTTTTCTCAATGACATGTTTTCTGGCTCTTTTCTTCAACTTAGCAATCTCATGGTTTTTTGATCTTAACTTCTTCTCCAGGATTTTATATTTGGTCGTTTCTTCATGTACTCTGATTACTCTGTTTTCTACATGCTCTGCCATAGGTGAAGAAAGATCAACTATCTCTTCAAGAACAATAGATGCTTTATTGGATTCTTCAATTTCTGCATTAAGTTCCTTGAGCCTCTTTGAATGTCTAGTTACAGGCTTCTTAGCTTGGAAAATGAATGCTGCATCCTCACCCTTAAACTCCAGCTTCTTTGCAGATTTCACTTTTTTCTATTTGCTTTCATTTATTCCTAGGAAATCAGCTTGCACTATAGGTGATTCTTCTATGTGTATTGCATGCAGTATGTCATCCAAGTTTCCTTTCAATCCTTGACTGTCATTTGATCTTGAAGCTATTGTCCTTCATTTTGATGTTGCAGCTTGAATCCTTGTAATTCTCTGAACTACTTGCCTACGAGCTGTTTGTTTTTTGGTAGCTTCCTTAGTACTTTGTAATCCTTGTTTTGCAGGTGAAGGAGTTTCTATAACAATCACTGGTGTTCTCTCTACCTTATCTTTCACTTGTTTCCTTAGCTTCAATTTCACAAACCTTCTTGTCCTTATATCTACTGGTTGACCGAATTCTGCTGATGGTGATGGATTTTCCTTTGCCTTAGGGTTTTTAACTACAGTTAGAGCTTCCATTTCAAATCCACTTATAAAAGGAAAAGAAGACCAGTCCCTATTAATCTTCTCGAGCTCATTCAAAACCAGCAGTTTAATTAAAACATGGTGAAATAGAGATGTTTCACAACCCTCAGATTTTTCTTGAACTTTATGAGCCATTTTGACAATACTTCGATATAGGAAAAATTGTAAATCTAGTGATATCATACATGTGAAATGTAATAGGAGTTTGAAAAGATAGGTGTTGACTTTATGGTACCTGACTTCACATGTGAAATATGTTTGGATGTTGAATAGTAGTTTGGCATAGATATCCTTAATACAGTTTCTGGGAACTGCATTGTTCTGGTCCATCTTTGCATATTCTGGCTTCATAAACATCTTGCATTAATCCATATCAAATCTAAAACCCTTAAACCAAGTTTCTTGTCCTCTAGGTATTTCAGTCACTAGACATGTTTAACATTCCAACCTTTGTATTGGTCCCACAAAAATGTAATGCAAATTCTTTGGATACCTCAGTATTTCCACCTTGCAACTTTTCGTCGAATCCTAAACAAATCCACTTTGTCGAAAGCATCCATGACCGTTTCATCTGTGGGAGCGATAAAAAGGTGTCTTTGTAACTCCTAAGTACCTCACATTAATTGTCAACCCAGGGACGACTTTTTGTTTCAAGAGTGTACTCAGTCTGAGGCGGCTATTTACTCAAGAGTAATGTTTGTGAAGATGTAGTATAGAAATACAAATGCGGAAATAATAAATGCTTGAAAAGAAATCTGCTTGAAAAGAAATCTAATTACAAATGACAGAAATGTAAAGACTACACTACAGCAACCTTGCTAGACATCGATTAGGGATGCGGTAGTAATAACTCTTTCCCCTAGAAATCGATGTGAGATGACCAAATCTGGGGACCTGGAATGATTAGCTCTGCCCTCTACAGTTTAGAGATCTCAAAGCAAGTGAAAAAAACTCAAAGGAAATGAAATCTAAAACGCAAACTGGAAAGGAACATTAATCTAAAAGAAATGAACAGGAATTGAATAGCAGCGTAAAATAAATAGTGAATTCAATTCATAACCAAGCAAACTAGACTTCTACTCTTTAATCCTGTCGACAGCCACGCAACAATCAACTATCGTAATTCATAAACAAAAGGAACAACAACTGGAATTAGATACAGAAAAACAACATTTTATAACAATTGAATCATGAATCATGCTTCTTGTAAAGAATGGAATAACAATAACTCTGTATTTGATCCAATTAGCAATAACTCAATTCTTTAATTGTAATAAACGAACTTCACACAACAGAAATAAACTAATAGAAATACAAACAACAGATCGCTCCACCAGGGCTGGGCCCTCAACCACCGGTGAAGCGTTGCTGTGCTTTACTCCAGTGCTTGAGAAATGGAACAACAGTGAACTCTTTTATTAATCAGGCATTAATAATGTTTACAAACAGCTCACACTCTCTTAACAAGAGCCGATGCACAATTCTGCAAATTACAATAAGAAAAGTCTCTCCTTCCCCCCCAATACACAATACATGTTCTCCTTTTATAATCAGAAGGAGGAGAAATTGAATAGTAAATACAATCTCCCATAACAATATTGGATTTCTTCCAACCAATTGATCAACAAGAAAATAGATTTACATCCATCTTTCAATAACAGCAAGTCGAATTTGGCTTTTTAGCTGAGATTTGGAGGACGGCCGCAACAACAGAACTGAGAAAATCGTTCTTAAAGAACTCTGCGAATATCTCAACACGGGTCGAATTTGGGCAAACCGTTCTCTACTAAAGTTAATTGGGTCCGTTCTGGACAAAACCCATGTTCCGGATTTTCCAGATTCGTCCTCATTTGCTCAGAATCTCAACCGCAAAACTGTCACTCGTTATTCCAGCGCATTTCTGAGTTGGCACTTTTAATGATCAAATCTTCAATCTGGAAATTACCTTGGAGGCTAAAAATGGTGAATAATGTTATAACCAGCTTATTAAAACTATCATTGATAAAATAATTCATAATCATCAATTTATTAGAAATAAAGGAGAATAAATAACATTCATTCATAGAAGCATAAATCATCATAAAATGGATTTAAATAATAAATTATAATAAATGACGTGATGAAGAATGGTAAAAATGGGTGGAATAAGCATTCACAAGTGATAATAATAATGGCATATTAACGGCCCAACATACCCCCACACTCAATATGTTGCATGTCCTCATGCAACGAAAACCTGAATATATTGCATGTCCTCATGCAACCCAAAGACAAAAACCCATGTGTTAGCCAAGCTTAACCAAGCAATAAAAAATATGTTCATCTTAGCTCATGAAATGGATAGAACAAATGAATTCTTCCTTAATTAATGAATATTCACTTTTAGTAATCTTGATGAAGGCATAACAATTTTTATATTGACATTCAACTATATGTATGAAGTTGTAGCAAAATATGATATAAGTAACATCAAACTTCATTAACCATTTTCTCAAAAACTACAAACCAGATTTTGTTGAAATGTTGCAAGTAAGTTTATAATATATGAATGTCTCTATGATCCAAAAATCAGATCGTTTTGATGCACGGATCATGAGATATAAACAAAATGGCTGTAGGTGAGAGTGCATGATTTCTGAAATTTTATGAACCAATTTATCTTGAAATTATCTGGGTTTGTATTAATGATACGTCTGTGTTTTCCAGAAATTACAAGAATTGAGTTCATGGTTTTTTTTAAAATATTATGGAAATCAATTTCTGCATTGTGTAAAAATGAAATTGTATGCCTTAAATGAGAAAGAAAATTGAAAACATCCATCATGCGTAGCAATTCCTCCCCCGCTCTGAAAAATTAGCATGCCCTCATGCGATGCTAGAAAAAATTGAGGTGGTTGCTACCAGCGGTTGAATTCTATGCTTGGTGTAAAACAACATGGAATAATGGAGGTGTTGAGAATGAATAAGAATAACAATGGATGATAAAGAATATGGATGACATGGTCATAAGAAAGAAATGAATGAAAGGAACACTCTCCCATACTCGAAAATGATATGCCGCTGAAAAATAGGGAGTGGTATAGATGTGGACTGAAGGATGATAAATGATGCTCAAAATGGATTTTTATGAAATTCTCCTAAATTCGTAATAAATCAGAAAATTATGCGATTTTACCTCAAGTTTTACCTCCAAAAATGTGGAATGACATATATGGACTGGCAGTTGTTGAAGCTGATGTAGGCAGAGTTGGTGTTGAAAGTGATGCAAAAGGTGGAATCCAGGGAAGCACATCATGTCTGAAGAATTGTTCACGTTCGCGAGTTGCTCGAGCCTCTTCTGTAAGTTGCAATAGTGTGGTCATGCTATGAATAGAATTCTGCCCATACTTGTTGTTTTCCTGCAAACAAAGCACTATTTGGCATACAATGTTCTTGAATCCATAGTGTAAGCAATAGATAAGATGCATGCAAAAATTTTAATCAGAAAAACTTATGTATACATGCAATACTAATATTTTGGCAAATCAACAAGTGATGGCAGAGTGCAGTAATCATATCGCATGCAATCCCATAATGCATACATTCCCCCTCCAATTGGAAAATGAATTCCATGACCATAAAGCATATGAGAGGTGTTGTGCTGATGGCAAGGCAAGGGAATGAACAATATAGCAGTGAATGAAGCAGAGTACACATATCAATGATAGAATAGCGGGAGTTATGGTTATAATGAGAGCAGAGTGTGTAAAGATAGTTATGAATAAGAGATAGGACGCTTTGAATTGATGATAGGTGATGAAAAAGAGAAAAAGAACAACAGTATGCCAAAAAGATGCTTTACTGATAGTATGCTAGCTGAAAATGATGCGATTGATCATAAAACAATTTCTCATGCATAAAGGTTCAAAACAGGGAAAAAGTTAAGGAAATAACTTCTCTGATAAAAATAAAAAATAAGAAAAGGGTATTATGATAATAATTGACGATAAGATATAACTTCAATACCATAAGCAGAGCCGCTGCTGCCAGCAGGCGTCCATAGCCTCGGCAGGGTTGCTTTTTAACCCATATGAGCCAGGATCCTCAATTTATAAATGGAGAGTTACAACGCTGTTCTACAGAAGAGATCAGTGTGCTGGCGTGGTAACCAGATAACCACACTGCCATTCACTGGGATGTAGCAAAAGTGATCAGGCCGGCTCGTGATGAGACCTCCTGTTCCAAGGATAATTTGATTATCCAATGGATCATAACCCTGGTGTGGTGGCCATAATGGGAATGTCACTTTCTTACAACCTTATGAACATGGTAGGCTGGCTCGTAATGAGACCCCCTATCCTCCATCCGTGAACAAAATTTTGTTGTTATTACACAATTTTATGATAAAAAGAGGGAGGCTTAGTACTCCTTAAGAGTAGGGATGGTGGAAGAAGTTGAACATGTCAATAGAAAAAAATATACCCATAATCTCATTTATTACAGACAGAGAAGATTATAATCTAGAAGGGTGGAACCAGCATGGTATTAAGATAATCAATCAACATCATGTTCAATAGAAAACAATGCAGTAAAGTAGTATATAAATAATTGTGTCCCTTTTGAAAATAATCTATCATCAAGGAGCTGTCATGTTAAAGATCATAACGTGAATGATATTAACTCGCTTCAATAGAATCCATAATTCTTGTCCTCGTAAAAATAGTGTACTTCATGCCATGAAGGGGAATCAGTAAAATATGGTTGAGATGAACTAGGAATAGTCCCACAAGAGGAAGGAAGGGTTGCTCTCGAAAATAATCCCAAAGTGTTGCTCTTTTGAATGAACAGCAAAACGTGAAAATGTAGAAGTGTTGTTCCATTCGGAAAGGAACAACAAAAAGTGAAAAAGGAACAACAAAAAGAGTCGTGGAAAAGGAATGGCAAAATGAACCGTGAAAAAGGAACAACAAAATGAATTGTTGACCAAAAAGGTGTTGTTCCTTTGGAAAAGGAATAGTAAAACGAAATTGCTGTCCCTTTGAAAAAGGAACAGCAGAAACGACAAAAGTGCACACAAACGCTGTCCCTTCAGAAAAAGAACAACAAAAATGCACAAGCATGAAATGCAAGCACGCAAAGAATGAATTAGATGTTCACTGTATTGATGCTGAGGATGGGTCACAGTTTGAATGAAGCAACACCTGAAACACAAAATATAAAAAATATCAGAAAAGAAACAACGTTTTATTTAAAAACAATATGTAAATAACTAAATTAAGTTACAACAGCTATGATGTTATGTCAAAAAATGATCTCTTTGAAAAATGTTTTGGCAGCAGTGATAAGACATGAATCTTCAAATTGAAATCAATTCTTCATTTGTTCTATTATGAATCCGTTGGGTAATGAGTTGGATGAAATTCTTTTGTTTTATTAAAATTTGTTTCAAGAATCACTCGTCCATAAATTGACCTTCTTTTTCTCCTAGGACCTGCAAAAAACGAGTATCTACCTGCAATAAAACATTAAATCATGGAGAAAGAGAGGTGATCGGGCTCCCCTAATCCAAGAATTATGCAAAAAACAACAAGTAGTTACTCTGTATAACAAATCCATTGAGAAAATAACAAAGTAAAATTTATCTGTCACTTGCGGGAGAGTAGTGGCCAATCATGCTAACCTGCAGTGTTTTAATCACAACTTCTTTGTTTTTCGTCGAAATTGAGTGATTCCAAAGCAAAATGAGAGCTAATTCAAAGGGTTATCTCCAGTAGCAACAGGTTTTAGAAATTCAATGATATGATATGTCAATTTTAGTTAGAACAACCTGCATAACATAGTCATTTTCAATTACCCAGCTCAGATCAACAGTTAATGTTTTAAACGTAACTTTTTCGTTTGATGTCGGATTCGAATGATTCAAATTGGAAATGAAATTAGATTCATTTATTTATTTCCAATAGAAACAGGTTTTGAAGAAAAGAAGAATTGATAGGTCAAATACTGTAAGGAACAGCCGGAAAGACATAGTTTTAAGGGTGCTGATTTACGATAGACAGTCAGTATTTTGATCATAAATTCCCCATACGATATCAAAAATGAGTGATTCCAATTGCATTGTAAACTAGATTCATAGGGGAATCTACCATAGAAACAGGTTTTAAAAATTCATTCATTTAGGCCTCCAAAAACTGACTGTCCCAACTCTGTTCCTGAGCTGCCCACTAGACATCCGGTCAATGTTTTGGTTCTAACTTTTTCGTTTCAAATCCAAATTGAGTGATTCAAATTGGGTTAGAAATTAGACATCAAGGGCTACCTAGGGTAGAAACAGGTTTTAAAAATATTCCCTTTTGGTCCCTCAAAACATGACTGTCCCGACTGTTTTTGCAGAAATTCCATCAAGCCCAGAAGCCAAAAAAAATATGATATTGAAGCATTTTTTCAAATTGGTGATAAAAGTGAATATGAGTGTTTGTAGAACTATTATTTCCATTATAAGTCATCTACAAACACAAATGAATTAAAAAATTATCACCAATGTTGATTTGCATAGCATGTTGCAACAAAAAAACAACTATTTTTACAAAAAAAAAAATGCATTTATTTATGTCCTTATTTTATTTTATTTTATTTTCTCCACTATCCTACTCTTCTTTGATAATCGAATATGTTTATGTATAAGAGTATTTCCAGTGGAACCATTTTAGAAATAAGGCCTCTAGTATGCACATACCCAAATTTGAAAAATACATGTTGATAAAAATTAGGGTATGAGAAGCCAACTTCCCTTGAAAAGATGGAATCAAAAATTGTTGAAGTGTGGAGCAATGTTGCGAACAAGTGATGGAGTGAAACCAATCTTCAATATATCCGTTATTTTCTTGATTTCCCATATCCATCATATCATTAAGTTCTTGAGCTTTTAAAATGGTTTGTTGATGCAAACTAGAAGTAAGCTCATTTTCTTCCATAACTTCTACAATTTTTGAATTTGAAACATTCTGAATCTCATTGTAAGTTTTCTCTAATGGCGCATGTGAGATAGAATGGGTGGGAAGGGTGAGTAAATTTGGTAGTTCAACACTGTAAGTATGTTGTACTGGTTTATTGCGGTGAGGGTGTGGAATTAGTTGAGCAGGAAATTCAAAAAGATGTTGGGCAGTTTCTTACCATAACAGAAGATGTCCTTCATGTGTTCCTTCAAAGCTCCTTCTTCCAATGTTCCTGTCAATTAGTTAGTGAAATGGGTGGTGCTTACATCACCACTTGAATGAAATCACGTGATTTATTTTCCAAAATTTCTATTTTTTTCCTAGTCATTCACACAAAAATTCAAACATCTATTTCTACCTAACAAAGCAACAGCAAATCTGTTAGGAAAGCGGACAGTGGAGCAGGGCTTGTACATGCTCCGCACGCAGGTTCTTACCTTCCGTTTTTAGGATCCAACTCTTCCCTAGCAGGCACTCATCAGATTCACACTACTCTTTAGAAATGGATACACTCTCCCCGGCAACGGCGCCAAAATGTGGAGCGATAAAAAGGTGTCTTTTTAATTCCTAATTACCTTCACATTAATTATCAACCCAGGGACGACTTTTTGTTTCAAGAGTGTACTCAGTCTGAGGCGGCTATTTACTCAAGAGTAATGTTTGTGAAGATGTAGTATAAAAATACAAATGCAGAAATAATAAATGCTTGAAAAGAAATCTGCTTGAAAAGAAATCTAATTACAAATGACAGAAATGTAAAGATTACACTACAGCAACCTTGCTAGACATCGATTAGGGATGCAGTAGTAATAACTCTTTTCCCTAGAAATCGATGTGAGATGACCCAATCTGGGGACCTGGAATGATTAGCTCTGCCCTCTACAGTTTAGAGATCTCAAAGCAGGTGAAAACAACTCAAAGGAAATGAAATCTAAAACGCAAACTGGAAAAGAACATCAATCTAAAAGCAATGAACAGGAATTGAATAGCAGCGTAAAATAAACAGTGAATTCAATTCATAACCAAGCAAACTAGATTTCTACTCTTTAATCCTGTCGACAACCACGCAACAATCAACTATCGTAATTCATAAACAAAAGGAACAACAACTGGAATTAGATACAGAAAAACAACATTTTATAACAATTGAATCATGAATCATGCTTCTTGTAAAGAATGGAATAAAAATGACTCTGTATTTGATCCAATTAGCAATAACTCAATTCTTTAATTGTAATAAATGAACTTCACACAACAGAAATAAACTAATAGAAATACAAACAGCAGATCGCTCCACCAGGGCCGGGCCCTCAACCACCGGTGAAGCGTTGCTGTGCTTTACTCCAGCGCTTGAGAAATGGAACAACAGTGAACTCTTTTATTAATCAGGCATTAATAATGTTTACAAACAGCTCACACTCTCTTAACAAGAGCCGATGCACAATTCTGCAAATTACAATAAGAAAAGTCTCTCCATCCCCCCCAATACACAATACATGTTCTCCTTTTATAATCAGAAGGAGGAGAAATTGAATAGTAAATACAATCTCCCATAACAATATTGGATTTCTTCCAACCAATTGATCAACAAGAAAATAGATTTACATCCATCTTTCAACAACAACAAGTCGAATTTGGCTTTGTAGCTGAGATTTGGAGGACGGCCGCAACAACAGAACTGAGAAAATCATGCTTAAAGAACTCTGCGAATCTCTCAACACAGGCCGAATTTGGGCAAACCGTTCTTTGCTAAAGTTAATTGGGTCCGTTCTGGACAAAACCCATGTTCCGGATTTTCCAGATTCGTCTTCATTTTCTCAGAATCTCAACCGCAAAACTGTCACTCCTTATTCCAGCGCATTTCTTAGTTGGCACTTTTAATGATCAAATCTTCAATCTGGAAATTATCTTGGAGGCTAAAAATGGTGAATAATGTTATAACCAACTTATTAAAACTATCATTGATAAAATAATTCATAATCATCAATTTATTAGAAATAAAGGAGAATAAATAACATTCATTCATACAAGCATAAATCATCATAAAATGGATTTAAATAATAAATTATAATAAATGACGTGATGAAGAATGGTAGAGTATAAAAAGGGACAACAAATGAGGATTTTGGACAAAGGCATGAGGCCTTAAGGAGACTTCAAGAGCCAACACTTTTTTAGTGATAAAATTTGTTCCTTGGAGGCTCAAAAATATCTTAGCCACCTTTTGGTATAACAAAATATTATAGGTGGCTAACAGTATCTTAGACAATGTCCCCCTCTGTAGACCTTCTTCTCCTCTGCCATGTTTCTTGTAAAGAAAACTTGTTAGCTTCTCTAAAACTTGTAAAACAACTTCTCTTGATAATTATGAACAACCTCACTTGATAATCATGTGAGTTGTCTTTGAAAGAACAACCACAATCTTATCCTTACTGCTTCAGAGCTTGAAGAAGATATGTGAAGGTAAATGTAATAGAGATGACTCAATTAGGAAAAAAAATTGAATTAGAGATGTCACCTCATGACCAAATGATGTTTAATTGATATCCTATCATGATTATGATGACTGAAGGATAGGTAAGTACATCTAATCTTGTAACTAACTGACTCACCATACCCCTATCATGTTATTTTCCAACTGAAACTGATAAATCTCAGCTTATTTGACACAATAGCTACTAAACCGTGCTTTTGTTGCGCTCACGTTGTAAATTTTGTACTTTGCACTACGAAAGTAGCAGTGCTTTCATAGCGCAAAACTCACATTTTGAACTAATAGTGCTACGAAATTTTGGATTTGTGGATAATTGCAGAAAATTGACCCAAAACTTACATGAATAACCCTTGAACAAAAAATGTAAATTTTTTGACCATGAAATGGACCTACAAATACCTTATTTGAATTTTAATGATAAACACCATGCCTCTCAAACTATGACATACCCTTAACCATACTAAAATGACTTTCAAAACTATTAGACCATGGTCAAAACAGAGCTGACATATCATGTTTAAAAAAAATAAAATAAAAAAAAATTGGGTGATAACAGTGGCTCCACTTGGGATAGTGTGACCCTGTGGTATACTAAGAACCAGTAGTTCCAGTGCTGTTATCCATTTTCTTGACCAAAAAATTAAAAACCTTGAAATAGACAAGCTTCCTCCTAAATCTCTAATGGCCTTCACCTTGGGCTCAAGCTGGTTGAATTTGCTTGTCATTATTAGCAGAAAAACTTATAAAATGGAATATATACAATGACATGAACAATCCATCAGATTTTAGGAAGAATAATGCTTCAAAAACCTGCAATTGACAGGTCCTCCAGCATATGGTTTTCCATCTATCTCCTGTAGTATATAAGTATTGTTTCCATGGAAAGAAGTGATTTTGAAAGGACCTTTCCATAAGTTCTCAAACTTACCATTTTTTCCTTTCTCTTCAATTCTGGCCTCCCATTTCAGCACTTCATCTTGAATTTGAAAAATTTCTTCCTTTATCTTCTTATCAAATGTCCTCTTGGTTCCATTTTGAGATTGCTGATTGTTGTCATAAACCTCATTCCTTTTCTCTTATGGAGCTATCAGCTGATTAATTCTTCCCTATATTGCTTTTGGTTCCTTCTCTAGCCCTTGAATCAGCTTCATAACAGGTACTCCTAGTGATGTAGGAAAAATAGCCTCAGCGTCGTATACCAATTCATATGGTGAAGTTCCAATTGACCTCTTTGTGCATATCCTGTCAGCCCATAAGGCATACTTCAGCTTTAAATGCCAAGCTTTCTTATTCTCCTGCATTACCTTTTTAATAATCCTTACAATGCTTTTGTTAGAAGATTCAGTAAGGCCATTTCCTTGCAGATAGTATGCAGTAGAATGTCCGAGAGTAATATGATATTGATGACATAAATTGATCAACTTCTTAGATTTGAATGCTTGTGCATTATCAGTCATAATCTTCATCGGGCAACCAGTTATGGACGAGATATTATTTTCTAAGAAAGAAATACTCACAGAATCATTTTCTTGCCTGGTTGGGATTGCTTCAATCCATTTGGTGAAGTAATCAGTCCTTGTAAGAATCCAACGATGCTGACCTGAAGATGATGGATGAATCAACCCGATAAAATATAGTCCCCACTGCTAGAATGGTGCTTCTACATTAATAGGAATCAAAGGTAAGGGTACAATTTTCTTCTTACCCTCTAAAATCTGGCATTCATTGGCTGGCAACAACCCTCTGATATACATCCTTAAACATTGTTGGCCAATAAAACCTTGCTCTCAACAGTTTGTTCACTGTCGCCTTCCAATAATGGTGACCTCCAAAATCCCCTTTTTGAAATTCCTCAATGACTTTATCAACCTCCTCCTCCAATAAGAAATTTTTCAAAATTCAGCCAGTATCCTACCAAAACATATTTCTGTCAAATATAAAGTATCTCAAATATTTTAGCTTGAAAAACCTTACTTTGGACTTTTTCAAGTTAGCAAGTGCTTGATGGTGCTGTAGGACAAAATAAACTCTCTTGTAACAATCTGAGGTGATATATTTTTCTTCAATAGGAACTACTTCCCCATCATCATCTGAAATTTCTGATATTTTTGCAATCTAATTTATATCAAGGCAGTCAAAGTTTGACTGTGCTATGAGCTTCACCAAGAATTCCCCTTTGACCAATTTTGTCGGTTTAATATCGATATCATATTCTAGCAACTTGGAAATCCATTTCCCCCTCTTACCATCAAGGTCGGCTTGAGTAAGGATGTATTTCACAACAGTATTAGGGACAAACGCCACAATATGAGAATTCAAAATATAAATTCTAAAATCTTTGACAGCCTTCACCAAAGCATAGGCATGCTTTTCTAAGATATTATACTTCAGTTCAGCATTGGATAATGTCCTACTAAATAAATAAATCGGCTGCTCAATACCTTTTTGTCCCTTTTTTAGCAAAACTTCAGTGATAGTATTCTCTGATGCAAAGGTAAGAACCAGAAATTCCTTGGAAAAATCAAGATTGATGAATACTAATGCTTGCGTGAGTGCTCTTTTTATCTCTTCAAATGATTTTCTTGCCTCTGTTGTTCACTTTATATCAACTCCCTTCTTCAGCATCCTTGTTATGTCCTTCACAATCTCAGCAAAAATAGGAATAAATCGCCTTACAAAATTAACTTTTCCAAGGAAAGATTGAATCTACTTCCTACTTCTTGGAAAATCCACCTTCTGAATTGCATTGACCCTGCTTGGATCAATCTTAATCCCATATTTAGAAATGATATTCCCAAGTAATTTTCTGGAAGTTAAAGCAAAAATACTCTTGGTGGGATTTAGAGAGATGCCAAAACTTCTACATTTGGGCAGAATTCTTTCCAAGTGTTTCAAGTGATCTTCTTCCATCCTTGAAAAAATTGTTATGTCATCAAGATACACAACCACCATTTTGTCCTTTTCTTCAGAAAAAGCAATTTCCATTGCCCTCTTAAAGGTAGCTCCTGCATTCATGAGACAAAATGGCATCTTGGCGTACATAAAAGTACCCCATGGTGTAGTAAAGGTTATTTTTTCTGATCATTAGGATGCACAAGGATCTGATTATAACTTGAAAAACCATCAAGCATAGACATTCTCTGAGAACCAACAATAGTTTTCAAAATTTTATCCATCTTTGGGAGACGATAATTATCATTCAGGGAGGCTTTATTCAGATTTCTGAAATCAATGCATATTCTAATTTCCCCACTCTTCTTCCTAACCGGAACCAAATTTGCAAGCCAATTTTAAAATTTGGTTCGAACAATGATTTTAGCGTCAAAAAGCTTTTTAACCTCTTTTTCAATCAAAGGCATGAGAAGTGGGTTGGTCCTCCTTAGCTTCTGCTTGAAAGGTCTTTCATTTTCCTTTATGGGAATATTATGCTGAATAATGGCGGGATCATATTATTTCAAATCAACATAGTTCCAAGCAAAGACATCTATGAATCTTTTCATCATTTCAACATATTTAAACTTCATATTAGCTGAAAGAAATTTTGAAAGTTTAATAATTTTGGGCATTTCCATAGTACCAAGGTTACAACTCTCAACTTCTTCATCATCAACTTGCATCTTGGGAGATTTAAAAACATCATTCTGATCAAAACAAATTTCTAGAGGTATGAGTCCCTTTGGTATGGAATTATTCTTTAGTTGAAAAACTTCAAAATTCCCTTTAGATTCACCTAACATACTCTGTTGATCTACTTGTACATTTTCAAATTCCTCTTTCAGCTCAATAATTTTTTTCACCTACTGGTCATCCTCAAAAAATTTCCAATGATTAATATTATCAGGAATGGCTGGCCTATGGCGGACTTCAAATTCATACTTTTTTGTGGAGTGCATAGGAATAATGAAAAGGCTTGCAGAGACAAAAAGAGAATCAACAATGGAATTTTGTTCTCTAGTTTTGGCTGTGAATGAATAGGCTTGAAATTTTTCTAACATGTCCAAAACCAAATTCCTTTATGCTCTCATCCTTGTGTCCTTTTTTTGATAAACACCCTCAATATTTTTTATGACGAATTCTGAATCTCCAAAAACGTAAATGTTTTGAGCATTCATTATTTTCAACACTTCTAGACCCAAAATCAAGGATTCATATTCAGCCATGTTATTCATGCAATCAAAGTTGAGTTTATAGCAGAAGAAATTACTTTCATCACTTGGATTTCTAATCTAGATCCCTGCTCCTGCTCCTTCTTTGCTTGCTGACACATAAAAATGCAATGAACACCAACCTTCTTCCTCTTTATTGTTGACTTGCTGACCTTCTGCTTGCTTATTTTCAGAGTATTGCAATTCAAAACTCTGATTTTCTGCTTTCATTTCTTCTTCCGGTTCATTAGTCAATTCATTGAAACGAATAGCAGAACCAAGCTTAGTATCAAGAGGGAAAATTGGAAAGTTTTGGGGTTTATCTTTGCTACTCACCATGTAGACCACCCTTGTCTCTCAATACAATCTTCTTTGCTCCCCAAAGACTGGAATGGTAGCGTAAGTAGGATCCATATGCATTGTACCTTTATTTTCTTATACCCATGATGTTGACAACAACATACCAAACTTCGGTGGAATTTATGCTACAACAATGTCCATGACTATAGTCTTAGCAGGAACTTGCGTTAGACCAGCAACAACATCCTTTATTAGATCAATACATTGAAATCTTTTTGAATCAAAAGAAAAAAAATATTTTTATGGCCTAGTTATTTCTAACCCCATCCTTTCCATGATTAATTTGGGCATAATATTGTGAGAGCCCCCTGAATCCAACATAGCCTTGTGCAATGTCATGTCGTGAATGCTAAGACTCACATAAAAAGGAGGAAATTCCTCATTTTGTTCATCTTCTAGTCTTGGACACAAATATATGGTTGGATGATCTTATAATACATTTAAGATATCAACAGCTCCTGGTTGTGAGTTTATCATTTTAACAATATTGCTTCTATATTCATCTACCTTGAGAATCTCACCAAAAGGGACTGATATTTTTACCTTAGAAATTTCATTCTCAAGATTGAAAACATAAACATATTTTTCAATTTCTTTGGTAGGAGGGAAAACTGATGCATATTTCTTACCTTCAATGACCTTAGGAGATTCCTTCTTGCCATCAGCAACCTTAGGTGCATCCTTCTGAGGTTGTGTCTTGTTTGCAATGATAGGTACATTCCTATTTCTGAGATTATATTGTTTCTGCATCTCAAAAATAGCATGTTGATACCCCTTTAGATAGTCCGATGTTTCTTCTTCATGATATTTTTGATCTGATTGATCATTTTATTCCTTAGTCAAGAAAATTCCTGACATTTCTTCATCAAAACAATGAATAGACTCCTCAATAACTTTAGGGTCATCTTCTTCATCAACCAAATTCTACTAAAAAGGAGGTCTCACTGGAGGATCAGGCTGTTGAATTCTATTCTCCCTTGGTCTTTGCTGATTCTGAGCTCTCCTGAACTAAGGGTTTCTAAATTGAGGTTCATGTTGTATAGGAGGAGCAGAGGTATTTCGAAGGGCTAATCTATCCATGAATTTTTCCATTGTTTTCATCATTGAATCCATTTTGTCTTGAGAGGTAGAGGATGAAGGTTTCTCTTCTTCTTTCAACTTACCCTTACCCATTTTTGACCTTTTAGCTGGTATCAAATTAACCTCCACTTTCACAACATCATTTTTCATTTTATCAAGTGTAGGAGATTCTCTTTCTCTCAGCAGTATGGAAAACTCATAGTCAAAATTTGCAGCATACCTCATTTGAGCTAAAGCTTCTGGTGGTTTCAAATGAGCAGGAATAGAATCTAACACTTTATTAAACCTTTTTGAAAAAATTTGGATAGTTTCATCAGCAAATATTTTCAAAGTACTATATTCAGTAAGGGCTTGTACTAGATTAGTTCTATTTCCCCATTTTCTAAGGAAAACATCTTCAAATTCATTCCAATTATGAATACTTCCAGGGGCAAGGGCTTTATACCATTTCCTAACCTCACCAATAAAACTTTGAGTGAATAATCTCAATTTAACATCTTCATGATCAACCTCCTACCTATCTATAAAGTCATTAAATTGATCTACATGATCCTCTGTTGTAATGTCTTCATCACTTCCCCATGTTTTAATTATAGAAGCATATTTATTAGGGAGGTCATGTAAGACAACAGGAAAGACAAGAGGGGCGTATATAGCGGGTGAAACAGGTGGATTTCTAGCCATGGTCAGACGTACTGTGGTAATTTTAGGAAAGGCAGAAATAGTAGATGATAAACAGCTATGAGGAGGACTGATTGGTATTTGTAGGCCACTAAAAATTGAGCTCCAGTTGGGAAGAGGTAAACTAGCTTTACTTTTCAACAATACTTCGAAAGGATCAAGATCCTTAAATTTGTCTAGAGACTCTCATTCCAACAACAATTCTGAAGTGACAGCTTCCCAGCATTCCTTTTTGTCTTCTTGTGTTACTAGAGTTGAGGTGTCAATTCCTCTCTTTTGTAAGTCTAATATAATTCAATTAGATCCTTTTAATTTTCTAATCTAAACAAAACCTCATGAATTTTATCATCAACTCTTTCATCTTCAGGACTTCTTGATATTTTAGAGGAAAAGGATTTCGAATGAGATGGAGTACTTGATATTTCAGAAATGCCTTGATTGCCTCTTGAAATGGTGTTTGGATTATCCACGATGGTAGGTGGATCTAGGTCATGATTAATCCTCGTGTATCTCCTTCTCGAAGCCACCTTTGAACATATAAATTTTAAATGGAGTCACCAAGGTAGATGCAACCTTGAAAATTTTCCTGAGCTCCTGCTACCTTTAGAAGTTCAGTTTCAAAATCCTGGGAAAGTATAATCTTCGACTCCCGACAGACGCACCAAAATGTTATCACAAAATCAAACCTAATATCCTACTCATAAAACCAATCTTGTGCAACTATTTCAAACCAATATTTTGGTTGAGGTTTAGCCTCCTCGACCTGAGAGGGCTCTCTCAAGGGTTTATGATTTTTGATAAATATGTAGATGGTTAACTCTATATGGGATAGAAACAGATAAATGATATAAAATGGTTGTAAATCACATTAGAAAGTATAAATTGGGCTTATGGAGTCGTAACAGCTTCAAAAAAACCAAAATAATCTACCTATCATGGAAGTCAAGGCATATTAGAGTTCAAGTCAAGGAATAAACATGTAGAACAGTGAAACACACAATCAACTTGTCTATGAAGTAAGTCAGAGCATCATTGATGAATTATGAGAAACATAAGCAAACACCACTACAATAGAATATTGAAAAGATGCCATCAGAACAAGAACATACAAGAACTCCTTATGAATCTTGAGTTTTCTAAGTAGAAACTCCGTATTAGGCTGAAAACAGTCACATACATAAAATAGAGTCTTTTTGCTAACAAATGTCCATCCCTTTCTATTTAGACTCCTTAATCTTTTATAGATAATTTAAATCATAAGATAAACCTATCTATAACTAGATACATCGAATTCCTATGCTTTGACACCTATACTGACCATGAAACATGGTATTTATTACAAACACAGCTGTAAAACTGATATAGAGTCCTATTACAAATAGAATTAGAACTCTTTTTATTCCACTCAAAATGGCTTTATCTAAACTTAATTACATAATTTTCCACCTATATTTCCATTAATTCAAATCCTGATGATGAGCTCCAACCGTTTATGACCATGATGTTGATGATGTTGAGCTCCTGTAATTTAGGAAACTGCTCCCTTGTTTTTAGGCTTAGGATTCTTTTAGTTTCTTGAGATGTTATGACCACCTTTAACCCATAACCTTGAAGCTAATTTACATCAGGAACATGATTAACATATATCCCAAGTCACCCCTTCATGCCAGCTGTGTAAAACCACTTCGAACTTCTCAAAACAATGAAAACAGACTTGCGTTACGAAAGCAGCACAGTTTCGTAGCACTTTTCGTAGGACAGTATTTTTACCCATTTTCCTTCAAAATTTATCTTCCTTTCCTTTATATTTTCTTTTATAATCACTTGAAATAGCTTCCTTAGAAATTTCAAGTCGAAATGCATGTTTTTACCTCCAAATTTTGATAAGGAAAAGTGTGAAAAAGTTGCTACAGCAGTTTCGTAGGGCATTTTACCCTTTTTGCACTACAGGCACTACGAAACTGCCGTGTAAGTAGTTTTTTCCAGTTTTTTTTCAAAAATTGAAACAAAAATATGCTATAAATTTAGAAAAACACTTCCCTCATCAAAGCCATTAGATACATGAACTAAAAACATAACCTTTACGAAATTTAATCCTCATTTTTCCATTTTGATTTTTCTTCGAATTTGTCATTTTGTACCTCTGCTTTTTACTTCATCTTGAGATTGTTTTAATTGTAGCTCCAAATCTTCCACTTGATTTCTTAGATTTCTATTACTGGCTCTCAAATGGGTGTTGATCACTCTAACATTTTTTTCTTCTTTAATGGCAAGAACTGTCCATCTAAAGAACTGTTGTGCACTGCTTGGGATCTCTGACCTGGCAACTGTTTGACCTTCCCAAACAGCCTTCATCCTCTTGAATTCTGTCTTTTCAATGCTGTGTTTTCTTGCCCTCTTTCTCATAATTTCCATGTCTTGATTTTATATTTTCAACCTTTCTTCCAACATTTAACATTCTAACATGTGTTCCTTTCCCTTCTTAGTCTTGCTGGCTGCATGCTCCACTATAGGTGATGAGAGATCAACCAC
>CM076580.1:1450181491-1450325914 GCA_034641835.2 Pinus albicaulis
CATTTTATTCCAGGAAGTGTTCCTCCAAACATCAGGCCTTATAGATATCCTTACTTCCAAAAGAGCGAAATTGAACGTATGATTGCAGAAATGTTAGAGGCGGGTATAATTCAACCTAGTCAAAGTTCTTTCCCTGCTCCTGTAGTATTGGTACACAAGAAGGATGGATCATGGCGAATGTGTCCGGATTATAGGGAGCTCAATAAGCTCACCATTAAAGATAAATTTCCCATTCCTATGATTGATGAATTATTGGATGAATTACACGGAGAAATTTATTTTACCAAGTTGGATCTTCGTTCAAGATATCATCAAATTAGAATGAAGACCGAAGATATTCCAAAAACAACATTTTGAACTCATGAGGGTCATTATGAATTTTTGGTCATGCCTTTTGGCCTTACCAATGCACCTTCTACATTTCAAGGGTTGATGAATTCCATTTTCAAACCCTTCCTTAGAAAATTTGTGCTAGTATTTTTCGATGATATACTAATCTACAGCAGGTCTTGGAAGGATCATGTTGAACATGTTGACAGGGTGCTCAAACTATTGCAGGAGAAACAATTATATGCAAAAACATCCAAATGTTTCTTTGGAGTACAAGAGGTGGAATATCTCGGTCATATTGTATCTCACGAGGGTGTTAAGGTAGACCCTAACAAAATTAAAGCCATTAAGGAATGGAAAGTCCCCACAACAATAAAGCAGTTGCGAGGATTTCTCGGGTTAACAGGGTATTATCGCAAGTTTGTTAAGAATTATGGGAGAATAGCAGCACCTCTAACAACATTATTGAAGAAAGATGCATTTTCATGGACTCCTGAAGCAACTAAGGCCTTTGAACATCTTAAAGAGGCATTGTGCCTAGCACCGGTCTTAGCTACGCCAGACTTCACAAAAACCTTTATTGTGGAATGTGATGCCTCAGGAAATGGAATTGGTGCATTTTTAATGCAGGAAGGAAGACCCATTGCTTTTGAAAGTCGTCCAATCAAAGGAAAGTATTTACAAAAACCTATTTATGAGAAGGAAATGTTAGCAATACTGCATGCACTAAAGAAATGGCGAACTTACCAAATGGGAAGACACTTCAAGGTAAAAACTGATCATGATAGTCTTCAACACTTTTTGGAACAAAGACTATCTTCGAAAGAGCAGCAAAAATGGGTCACAAAGATGTTGGGTTATGACTTTGAAATAATCTACAAAAAAGGAAAGCTTAATGTTGTTGCAGATGCACTCTCAAGAAAGAATGAAGAGGTGGAAGCATTGCTTTGTGCCGTTTCTATTATCCAACCGGATTGGATAACCGAAGCAAGAGATGAATGGAAGAAGGACAAAGATGTATGGACACTCATTCAAAAGTTGCAGCAAGATCCTAGTACATCCGATACATTTAGTTGGAAAAATGATTCCTTATGGTACAAAGATCGCTTATATCTTTGTAAGAATTCCCAACTAAAACAAAAGATTCTTCTGGAATTGCACACTTCTCCTTTAGGAGGACATTCAGGATTTTTAAAAACTTACCACAGGGTGAAGAAAGAATTTTTTTGGGATGGCCTTAAATCTGATATTCAAAAGTTTGTGGCGGAATGTTTGGTTTTCCAACAGAATAAAGTGGAGACAATTAAGACCCCGGGACTTCTACAACCTTTATCCATTCCAAGTCAACGTTGGGAGGAGATTTCAATGGATTTTATCACACGTTTACCGAAGTCCGAAGGCAAGAATGTCATCATGGTGGTAGTTGATAGACTTACCAAGTATGCACACTTTTGTGCATTATCTCATCCATTTAAAGCAAGTACAGTTGCTACTACATTTGTGGACAGAACTCAAAAGCTACATGGAAGCCCAAGGGTTATTGTGAGCGACAGAGATCCCATTTTTACTGGAAATTTTTGGACGGAGTTATTTTCTTGTTTAGGTACTCAATTAGCTCATAGCTCATCTTATCATCCTCAATCCGATGGTCAAACTGAGATCGTAAATAAATGTTTGGAAGGATATCTTCGTTGTTTTGTATCTGATAAACAAACACAATGGGTCAAGTGGTTACCTCTTGCTGAATGGTGGTATAACACTTCCTTCCATACTGCAGCAAAAATGACCCCATTTATGGCACTTTATGGATATCATCCACCATCCATCACATCATCTTTAAGGGAAAAATCGAAGGTTCAAGCAGTGGAAGATCACATCGAGCATCAACAAGAAGTTCTCCAACTCTTAAAGGATAACCTGAATTTGGCACAAAATCGAATGAAACAACAGGCAGATCAACATCGCAGCGAGAGAAGTTTTGATGTAGGAGATTGGGTATTTTACGGCTACAACCATACAAACAAATGTCCCTCAAGCAAGCTAAGAAGGATAATAAATTATCGCCAAAGTACTATGGTCCTTACAAGGTGTTGCAAAAGATTGGTACTATGGCATACAAATTGGAGCTTCCTGCTTCTTCGCGAGTACATCCAGTTTTCCATGTTTCATGCTTAAAGAAGGTTATAGGTGAAAATCTTCCACTTCAAACAATATTGCCAGAACTTGATGAGGAAGGAAAAACAATATTGGAACCTGAAATGATCATGGAAACAAGAACTTGACAGCTACAGAATCGATCAATTTCAGAGTATCTCATCAAGTGGAAGAACTTACCCACTGAAGATTCTACATGGGAGGATGAGAATTTTATACAGAAGCACCCGGAGCTACTCAAGCATTGAGGACAACATTTTTTTTGAAGGAGAGGGGCATGTTAGGTCCCTATATCACTAGTATAGTCCCTTATTATTGTTAGTGTAAACCCCTTATTGTTATTATTGTACCCTTGTAACCCCATTTTGTTATTATTGTGCCCTTAAATTATTATTGTTAGGTCGGCTAGGATTACATTGTGGCCCACTAGGATTACATTATGGCCCCATGGACTCCTATATAGAAAGGAGGTTTTGTAAATTGTATCATCCAAGAATTGTTCATTCATGTAATGTATTGGAGGTTTCCCCCTCGAAGTGGCTTATTTCTAAGGCGTTCATATCTCTTTTCTTCTATTTTTGGAGCTGGTTACACAACAGAAGATATGAAAGATAGTAAAGCAAACATTTCATTACATGAAATGACCAAACTCAAAGAACATCATAAAATTTTACTCAGAGAACTCAAGGCAATCCCTGTAGATCCTATACAACCACCGGTTATAGCCCAAGATTCTAAAGATATTGGAAAACCTCTGTCATCTTCAAACAAAGTAAATCCCGATGATCTTGTTTTAATTGGTGATAGATCTATTTCTCACACTCCTCGTTTACTTTTTACTTATGATATTTTCAACAAAAGTGTTCATAACTGTCTTATTGATTCAGGAGCTTCTTAAAACATCATGCCAAGAACGGTGTGTATTGAATTGAATGTCACTCCTCAAAAGTCTATTGTACATATAGTTTAATTAGATAGAACAAAAGTAGAGGTCATTGGAGAAATTTTTTCAGTATCCATTAGATTATCACCCAATCCAAAAGTACTGCAAGTAATCGATATTTTGGTCACAAACATACCTGAATTTTATGGTCTTATTTTAAGCAGGGATTGGTCTGAAAAGTTACATGGATATTTTTCTATCGATTGGTCACACATATGGTTTCCATATAATGGTAAAACAAATCAAATCAGAGTTGATCGCGAGAAATTTATGAAACACATAGTCACTTTACTTGAAGACAAAAATGAACCTATAACTTTCACTAACAATATTATTGGAAATTACTCAGCTGAATCGTTTCTTGGATCATTCAACGCTCAGATTTCACCTTTTTCAATAAATATTGCTATTTCTCAAATTGAAAACTTTTCTCATACAAACACTTCTAGATGCATTAATCTTAGCAATAAAATTTAAAAAAAAAAATAATTTGGACTTTATACTTTGATGGTTCAAAATCAGAATATGGTGCACGAGCAAGTTGTGTTTTAATCAACCCTCAAGGAGAGAAAACAATTCTAGCTTGCAGATTTGAATTTAAATGAACAAATAATATCACTGAATATGAAGCATTGATACAAGGTCTGTACAAAGCTATTAGTTTAAATGTTAAATATTTGCAGGTATATGGATATTCTGAGATAATTGTTAGACAAGTTAGAAACACAATTCATTGTATTTCTGGATATTTGAAACACTATCAAGCTTTAGCTCAAAGAAATATATCCCATTTTTTTTCATTTAATATCTCCAGAGTTCCTAGATTACGAAATGCAAGTGTTGATTTACTTGCCAATGTAGCATCTAAGATTATACCATATGAATAATTTAGCCCAGATAGATTTTCAATTGAATTAATTATTAGGCCTTCCATTCCTAACAACGTAATAAATTGGAGAGTATTTAACAATGATGCAGATATAGTATTCTTTCTTACATCAGACGGATCTTATGAAGGTCAAATAATAGATGAACATGAACATGATTTACAAATTGAAGATAAATAAAATAATCCAATTCCCAAATATGTAGTCAAAATGGAAGATCTCTATGATTTGAAAGATAGTTTTCAAAATATTACCAATTCGAAAACTCAAAGCTCTACTTTAAAATTTGAATTGATTAATCTTGGCACACCAGAAAAACCTCAAAACATTAACCTAGGTCTTGGTTTAAAACCTGATGAAAGGATGTCATTCATTAAGTTGTTGAAAACATATAAAAATATATTTGCATGGGATTATTTGGATCTCAAAACATATGATACTTCTATAATTCATCATACTATACGTATGATATCAGATAAAAAACTTGTTCAGCAAAAACTTAGAAAGATCCACCCAAACTTAGAAAGTCAAATTAAATCTGAACTAAATAAAATGCTCAAACTGAAAGTTATTTTTCCTATTAGACATTTGAAATTGGTATCAAACATGGTCCCAGTTAGAAATAAGAATGTAGACATTAGGATTTGCATAGACTTTAGAAATTTGAATAAAGCTTGCCAAAAGTATAATCTTCCCTTACCTACCATGGAACATATATTACAGTTAGTTGCAGGATCTGAATTGATGTCTTTTCTCGACGGATTTTCAGGATATAATCAGATTATGGTACATCCGGATGATAGATTAAAGACAACATTCAAAACAAAGTGGGGAGCATACGCGTACCAAAAAATTCCCTTTGGGTTGATTAATGTTGGTGCTACATTTCAACGTGCCATGGATATAACCTTCAAAGGAATAATCAATAACTTAGTTGTTATATTCTTATGTGACATTAATATTTACTCTAAGCATAGAAACAATCATGTTAATCACCTAAAACATATTTTTGAAAGATGTAGAAAATTTGGCATTTCCTTGAATCCAAAAAAATGTTATTTCTCCTTATTAGAAGGTAAAATATTAGGGTTCATTGTCTCCAAAAAAGGAATTCATATTGACCCTGACAGGATTCAGGAAATCTAAAACATTCCTCTACCCCACAATAAAAAAACGATGCAATCATTTTTAGGACAAATTAATTTGGTAAAACGATTTGTTCTTGATTTTTCCAAAATCATCTTACCCTTGCAATCAATGATCAAGAAAAAAATATTTTTAAATGGGGAAAAGATGAGAGAAATTATTTTGAGTTGATTAAAAAAGTTATCGTTGAAGCTCCTTATTTAACAACTCCCAATTTTACTAAACCATTTGTATTATACACATTCTCTTATGATACATGATACGCAACAGTTTTGACACAGTTAAATGATCAAAACATTGAAGCACCGATTTCATTTTTCAGTTCTAACCTTCAAGGTGATGAGTTAAATTATTTAGTTGTGGAAAAACATGCTTATGTTGTGTTCAAAGCTTTGAAACATTTTATACCTTTTCTTCTAAAAATACATACTAAAATAATAGTACCTTACTCAACAGTAAGGAAATTATTAATGCAACGAGAAGTAGGATAGAAGAGAGAAAATTGGGTTACTGCACTTCAAGAATATGATGTAGAGATACCTCCTGTTAAAATTGTTAAAGATCAAGGCCTTTGCAGGATGTTAATAGGAGCCTCTCATTTACCAACAGAAGAAGATCAATAAAATGAAATACATCTATCTGAGGTAAGCCTAAACAATTCTCAGTCACAATATGTTGATTTGAAATTTTTCTTAAAAAATGGATATACTCCATTATATCTCAATTATACAGCAAAGCGTGCTCTGAGGCTTAAAGAAAATAAATATCAACTTATAGATGATGTGCTATTTAGGAAGAATTGTGATTCTGTATTATTGAGATTTTTAGAGAAAACTGAAGCTAAAAAGGTAATGTAGGAATTACATGATGGACTAGCTGGAGGTCATTTCGGAGGAAACACCACAGCTCATAAAATAATGCATGCCAGTTACTATAGCCCAAATTTATTTAAATATGCACATTAATACGCAATAAAATGAAAAGTATGTCAAACTACAGTGCGAAGAGAGGAAAGCAGCATTTCCACTACAACCAGTAAATATCCAACAACCATTTGAACAATGGGGGTTAGATATCATAGGTGAATTCACTCCAAACTCTTCTAAACAACATAAATATATTCTAACTACAATAGATTATTTCAAAAAAATTGGTAGAATCTATCCCATTAAAGGTGGTTAATACACAAAGTATTACAGATTTTATTGATCAGTTCGTAATCACCAGGTTTGGCTTCCCATCAGCTTTGGTATTTGACAATGCATCTTACTTTTATGGAAACGCTATGATCGAATTTTCTTTGAAAAGAGGTTTTAAATTAAAATACTCAGCTAACTATTATCAATGGGGTAATGGATTAGCCGAATCTACAAATAAAAACCTTATCAGAATCATAAAATGAACTATAGAACAAAAACATAAAATTGGCACAAAGCAGTATTATTCACTCTCTGGGCAGGTATAATCACCGAGAAAGCTTCAATAGGTACTTCTCCATTTGTGTTAATTTATGGTAAAGAAGCAGTTCTAGCCACAAATATAACAATACCATCATTTTCTTTAGTGCAATTTATTGATGAAAATCCTTGATCTTCCCTTCAACTTAGACAAGATCAAATTCTGAAAATGGAAGAACAGAGAGAAAAATTCAAAGCTATACATGCTCATCATCAACAAATTGTGAAAACCTCATTTGACACAGCATCTACCAGTTCAAAAGCTTTTGAGATTGGAGACCTTGTTTTGAAATGGGATAAGGCACATGAGGAAAAAGGTAAGAATACCAAATTTCAAAGATTTATGGCTTGGTCCATTTCAAATCATATAAAAAATAGGCTTATCCACATTTTTGTTACAAGATTTATTAGGTAAGAAAGATTCCTTACCGGTGAATGGTACAATTCATAAAAAATATTTTTCTTAGAAAATCAAGTTTTAAATTTTATTATGCTTTAGGAAAATAAAAGTTGAAAATAACATCATTTTTGGTTGATTCAAATTTTCAAAATTTCTGATAAATTATTTTGATTTTTCACTTCTATAAATAAGTAAAGTAAAAAGATGATTATAACTATAAGAATTGAATAAACTTTATTTTTTTTGAAATTATTTGAAATTTACTAAAGGTATTTACTTTATGAAAAGACTCTTGATGTCAAAGTTTAATTCAAAAAAGAAAAAATAACTATATACGATATATAAATTGAAAAGAAAATGTCTCATCACGAGCTTGTTTATCATGATCATAGAAAAATAATCTAGACTAATATTACCAATATTGCTTACCACAATAGGGTAATAGCTAAATAATTATAAAAAATCAAAAGACAAGGGGTCTCATTAAGAGCCAGTTTGTTCAGTCTAAATTACTATTAGTGAATGACATTGTCACTATCAGGCCACCAAACCTGGACAATGATTTTGAAAATGTGTCAGAAAAAAAAAATTCAATTATATCTCAAATTATATTTTGAAATAAGAAATCAAATTCAGATGGGACCATGAATCATTATTCGTTAAAAAATAACCATGTCGAGGCTATAAATGCCTGCTGGCAACAGTGGCTCTATCTATGATAAATGAGTAAAAATCTATGAAACCAATTTTTAGAGAATACCTACTTTATCTTTTTAAATCTGATTACTGACTAATACAGATACCTATGTATTATCACTGAAGTGGTTAATTAAGAAGAAATGAGATAGGTAAATAGATTATATTCTGAAAAAAACATTGTTTAATTCATGAATCATACTATTTTTATTCTTATATCTTTTTCTTGTTTTGAAAGTTTAGAAATATCAAAATAAACCAATCAAAGATATCTGGTTCTCCCAAGTGAATCGCGAATTGTTGTGCTATGCAACAACTCCCACCATTTTTATTTTCAAAATAGTTTAAACTTTTGATAATAAAAATAGGGACCTTTCTTAGAAATGTATTTTTTCATTTTAGATAAAAAATAAAACTCCAAAAAGAATTGTTGTTTTTTTTATTAAATAAAAGCAAAAAACAAAAAACAAATTAATAAAACATCCTTGTGATTACCCTATCGCAAATCGCATCCCGCATAATCTTTTCCCACTGAAAGTTAAGGAACAAAACATCAAAATTCTGATTTTGCAATCAACAATCTGAATTTCACAAGCGATAGCATAAATCGCACATCGTGGATATACGTTTAAAAATTTAAGAAGTTCTTACCAAAATTCTGATATTGTGATATTCCGATACTGCGATTTTGCGATATCGCATATCACAAAAACAAAAAGTAATGTGCTTCATAAAGATAGGTTCAAAAGGTGCGATGCGATGGATTTGAAAGGTTTAAATAAAGGTTTTAATGTGAAAATAAATAGTGTCAGAAATGATTAAGTAAGTTTTATTATCCAAATGTAAGAAATTATTGATTTGTTACAATTAATAAATTATATAGCTGCTTCTCAGATCTTTTATTGTCAAATTGGTCATTTAAAATATATCTTTCATCATTTGATCATTACTCTCTCTTTAATAGGTATTTTTATTCAAGATGTGTCCATCCGCAAAGTAATGCAGAAACACGGAAAACAGATTGTTGTAGAATTGGAATACACAGAAATCTTGCCCATAGTCTCAGATACCATCTGTACTATAGATGGAGGTGCTAAAAAGTGGTAATTTATCTATATTATCCTTGAAGACGAAGAACCTGAAGTAGTGGAGGTCAAGGCAACTGCTGATGATGCAAGATCCTTAGATTTACAATTTAAAGATATTGCGTGCTCCTTCCTTCATAGGTTAGTAGCAAGGGCCAGTCTTTTACCATATACCGACATGATAAAGTGGGTGCTTGAGAATTCAACAATTAAGGACAGACAATTAAGAACCCTTAAGAATGAGATCTTAGGTTCTTTCAAAGCTGAAGATTTGAAAGTCATGTACAAGCTACCTGACGAACAAGACATCTATGATAATAGATTACTTGAGAAATTTGCAAAGAATAATGAAGACCCTTTCAAAAAAATTCAAGGTTGGAGAAAACTGGATAACAAGTTTAAACATGAGAAATCAATTATGTATCCTATCGCTTCACTTGAAAACCCCTACAATGTCGCAACAACGATGCTATGAAGATTATATGGTGTCCTTGATAAGACCAATTTCTCTATAAATTGGCTTCCCTTGACTGACTCCTATGTTAATTCCCACATCATGAATTGGGCAACCATTCTTTCTGAAGATCTAGCTAAAGAGATTAATGAATATTTCCAGACAGGAGATTCTTCCTCCAAACCCATCCCCCAATTTTTCATGAGTGCATATTTTTTTGATGCCATCTGTTTTTCTACCAGTTTTCTAATTATGGGTTGGAAATGGACTCCTGAGGATCCTACCCCTGTTCATTTGATTCATAAAGAGATATGGGAACATAATTATGTACCACATTTCCACAGGCTATGTTATGGAGCTGTATTACCATTACATCAATTAATGTTTGATATAGTGAGCCCTAGGTTCACTAAGGAAGCCATTAAAAACCTTAAAATGATAGGGAGATGTTTTATTGAAGAATCATTTTCATACATCAGAATATTTGGAAGCTCCGCTCCTCCACATGTTCTTCCTTTGTATGTTTCAGATAAATTAATGGCGAAAGAAGTGGCTTAAAAAACTGTTGGTAATGGACTCACTAAATCTTTCAAAGACAGTAAAAATTCTTTATGGCCAAGTTTTTCAATTCAATTTGGTACATTTCCCTCAGCAATTTCAATCATGCATTGAAATAATGTCAGAATATGGAGATTTTGAAGCTCCCCGTTTTACGCTTAAGGTAATTCGACCCAAAAAATATTGACAACAAATTTACTCAGTCAGTTAAAATGAAACCAATCATACACGCCGATGATATATTTGAAGACATTTTACAATCCATTGGAACTTTTGAAGAGGTCCAAAATTTTGTCAAATTGAATCTAAATCCAAAGAAATTACAAAGATTCAATGAGTACAGAGAAAAAAGACTCAAATGTATCCCTCAAATTGTCTTGGTTACTAGTTATATGAATGAACCAAGAAAAGAAATCATAACAGAAGAATCAGATTCACAGAATCAAGGTGAACTAGATAAATTCTGGACTTCAATTAGCAATACATTGATAAATACCGCAGAGGTATCATCTTCATAGAAAAATATAGAATTTTAGACTCCACAGGGACAAACAATTTCAGCAAAAGAAATCATTGAAAGTCCTGGGATAACCTCCCAAGATACATAAGTCATTCCTACGATTCCTACTGGTGAAATTGTTCTGAAGGTGACTGATATCCCTCCACTAGATGTTTTATACATCCCTCTTCATAAAGTTGTAGTCAGGAAGCAAAGAAAAAGAAGAAGAATTGAAACACCCCCGGGTAATGAGGTCATGGAAGTTTTATGGAAAGACACTCCATCAAACCCAATTAAAAACCTATCTCAGCTATCACAATTTGCTGGAGTATATACTACTGCAACAATGGATAAGGTAGTCGAAGTATATATTTTGGTTCAGGAAAAGGATGATAAAATCATGCAGCTAGAATAGCAACTGGATGAAGAAAGGAACAATATAAGTCAAAAGGTCGAGCAACAACTCTTTGAATTTCAGCAAGATATGGAAGTGCTTAAGATAATTCATGAAAATGACTTATCTAGCAAGGACACACTAATTAAAGAATTGAGAGAATATCTTACAAAATATGAAGGCATTCCTACTGGAGAGGAATTCATAAAAGAAGAATTGGCATTAAATGCCTTACTCTCAAAACAACAAAACGTGTTTATCTTACAAATGTTAGACATAATCCCACACTTGGAAATCAATGAAAAATTGACTAATAGAGTCATTGATCAAAGAATTGAGTTTAATGAACTCAATACCAAAATTTATAATTATATTGAATGGAAGGATTCATAGGAAGGGAGAAAGTCAAGACTCACAAAGACCAAAGAAAATTTTAAAGATATTCTCTTTAATGATTGGGATGCACAGGTAAAATAGGCAGAATTGGCAATAGCTAGAGCAGCAGGTATATCAAAGAGTATGGTCAAAATTATTAACCACATGTTGCACACCTCTGGTTTAATTAAAGAAGGAAATCACAAATAAATTCTTGATCTTAGAAATTTAGAGCAAAGTTGGAAAAAAACAGGTCAAATACGAGAAGAAACACTTGCACAGCTAAAAAAGACTCATTGGGAAGCATACTGGCTACTACTGGTTAAGCCTCATAGTCAAATAATGACATATAATTGTTCTCTGGATTCCATATAGAAAATGAAACCACTTTTACTTGATGGTATATTCACTGGAAAGATGAAGACACAGTTCAGGAAGCCTCCACAAGTTCAACCAATGTATGATATTTGTGAGCAAAAAAGTAGAGCTGGCAGTAACCTATCATTGGGCATGATCATAAGTTATTTTTTTTTTATAATTTCAATTTTAGCAATTACATACTAGGAATGATGAAGGTTGTTTAAAACCACCTCATAAGATATTTTGTATAATCTATTTTTGTAAGTAGTTAATGTAGTATTTAAACCCTTCTCATGCATTTAGAGAAGGGTCCAGAATTTTTATTAAGAACACTTACAAAAAATGCTTTACTATAAGTTTGTGGATGCCTTGATAAAAAATGGAACACAATCTTTTCAATTATATATCATTTTGTTGATCACTGTTGATGCACTTTTGTATTCTCTGAATGACTTATTGATAGAATAATTGATTGTGGCCTATTATCATTGATGAAATGAATATGACAACACACATCTGGTACTATTATCATGTATGGTAAAATATTTTTTAAACATCAGTGATAAATCTAGCTCTCATGAATTATATATGAGATCAATTATTTATGTTTGAAGTATCAATTGCACTATTGTACGATATAAGAATAGAATTTGATTTGTTTTATATATGATCATCAGAATATATGTGATATGTTTCACATATTCTTTTGATTAAATCTTTTTCAAAGGAATTATCTTACAAAAGTATCAATTCTATTAAGTTTGTGATTGATCTAAATCATCACAAACTGAATAGATATCATTTTAGATTTCATAAAATTAGTATTATCTTGGGTTAGATTAGACCAGATTTAATTCAAAGTTTTGGATTTCAAAATAAAGTTGTTTTAGTTTTTAGTTATTCTTCATGCAAATAATTTGAGAGAAACCCCAACAATCATTTAAAACCCAAATCTGGGAAACTACTCCCATTATCCCCAGCCGGAGCCACTATCCCAAATGGAAAAGGAACTGCTTTAAGGTCCGGATCGGGTGGTTATCCCCCTTATTATTGCCAAATATTTATGAGGCCTCGACATTTTTGGCGCTAGAAGGAGGGCCTGACTATGAATGGCATATAAATCTGAACCTCAAACTAGAAGCCCTCATAAGAGTCGATCTCCCCAAAATCATCCTACAACCTCCTGATCAAACTCTAAATCACCAACTCAAAAATCGAAAATTGTAGAAACTTTCCCCTCATCTCCTAAAATATCTCGACAATCATCTGCTTCAGAATTTACTCCCGAGTCTCTCAAAGTTCAGTATTTAATTCATAAACTAGAAGGAATATATATTTCTATTGAAAAGCCATTTAATCCTGAAGCTTTTGAAGCGTCACCTCTCTATTTAAAGAAACTGGTATATTAACTCGATCCATAAATGAAAAACTTGGAATTCCTCCTTTTGAGTTTCCAATAGAATCACATCATAAAAAAGTTTCTATATCCAGATCTATGTCAAATACGAGTGAAGTCACGTCAAATTTCCCTTCAGTTACTTCTTCACATCCTCTTACTCAATCTACATCTTCTTATTCTTTCATTTCCTCTACTCAAACAATCAGTACTATCACAAGTAGTACTGGTCCAGTTGTAAGTTCTACATCCACCCCCCCACTTCTGGATCTACTTCTGCATCTTTGCAAACTTCAAATCCAATTATGGCTAATCGACCTTGGACAAATCCTAGTGCTGTATTCATTGCAAATCCAAATCCTCTTCTAGATCATCCAGAGAAATGGCTACCTAAATATAATCCAGATGATGGTCTTCCCGCTAAAGAACATATCAATAATTTTATGTTAGCCATGAATCTTAATGGAGTTGCTCATGAAGATATTGTAGTAAGATTTTTTCCTTATACCTTACAAGGATTTTCAGGATCGTGTTACTTTTCACTTCTAGTAGGATTGATTGCTGATTGGGCAACTTTTGAACAAGTTTTTCTTGCAAAATTTAGAGATGGTAGAACTGTTGCATCTTTAGCTAATGATCTTTCCAATTTAAAAATAAATTTAGGTGATAGGATCAAAGTATTCAACTACAGATTTAACAAGTTATTAAACAAAATCCCAACTGCTTCCAAGCCTGTTGTTGATGTCCAAATATAATGGTATATTTATTCTTTACCTTCTAATATAGCTATTTTTGTAGATATAGATGGAAAATATACCCTTTTAGAAAACATGAAAGAAGCTCTTGCTCTAGAGAAAATAATCTTAGCATCATAAAAATGATCAGAGATAGAAGATAGGAAGTCAAAGAAAGTGACATTTAGTCAAGATTCCAAAAATAAAGTCTCGAAAGATCCATTCTATCTTGAAGGTCTTCAAAACGTGTTAGAGACTGTGTCAAATGACATGATTGATATAAAGAAACAAATTGTTGAATCATCAGTACCTAAGAAATCATATCACCCATTTAAAAAAAATCCCTCTTCAACATCTCATCCTCCAAATGCAATTTTAAATGTTGAATCTGACCAAGATATTGAAGATCCCTCACCATCTGAACAAGAACCAGAGTCTGAGGAATAATTTGAACTGAATGGGTTATGGGATTTCATTCTCCCTATAGAAGAAGAAAGATAAGCTATGCCTACGTCTACAAGAATTAAATCTTCTTCTGATTCAACTATATCAAATCACAAACAGAAATATCTCCCCACAAAGCAGAAAACAACAGTAAAAAAATCTAAAACTATTCAGATAGATCCTATTTCACTAGATCCTATTACAACTTCCAGAACTCTTGTAGTTTCACATACAGTGGAATACAATATAGTTGAAGATATGAAAAAGACTAAAGCAAACATTTCACTACACGAAATGACCAAACTCAGAGAACAACATAAAATTTTACTTAGAGAACTCAAGGAAATCCCTGTAGATCCTATACAACTACCGGTTATAGCCCAAGCTTCTAAAGATATGGGAAAACCTCTGTCATATTCAAACAAAGTAAATCCCTATGATCTTGGTTTAGTTGGTGATAGATCTATTTCTCACACTCCTCCTTTACTTTTGAATTATGAGATTTTCAACAAAAATGTTCATAATTGTCTTATTGATTCATGAGCTTCTTCAAATATCATGCCAAGAACAGTGTGTAGAAAATTGAATGTCACTCCTCAAAAACATGTTGTAAATATAGTTCAATTAGATAGAAAAAAAGTAGAGGCCATTGGAGAATTGCTGTCAGTATCCATTAGATTATCATCCAATCCAAAGGTATTGCAAGTAATCGTTATTTTGGTCGCAGATATCCCTGAATTTTATGGTCTTATTTTAAGCAGGGATTGGTCTGAAAATTTACATGGATATTTTGCTACCAATTGGTCACACATATGGTCGCCATATAATGGTAATCCAAATCAAATTAGGGTTGATCGCGAGAAATTTATGAAACACACAGTCACTGAACTTGAAGAAACTAAAGAACTTGTAGCTTTCACTAATAGTATTATTGGAAATTACTCAGCTGAATCATTTCTTGGATCATTCAGCGCTCATATTTCACCTTTTTCAATAAATATTGCTATTTCTCAAATTGAAAACTTTTCTTAAACATATACTTCTAGATGCATTAATATTAGCAATAAAATTTCAAAAAATTATTTATTTTGGACTTTATACTTGGATGGTTCAAAATCAGAAGATGGTGCAGGAGCAGGTTGTGTTTTAATCAATCCTCAACGTGAGAAAATAATGCTAGCTTGTAGACATGAATTTCAATACACAAATAATACCGCTGAATATGAAGCATTGATACAAGGTCTGTAAAAATCTATTAGTTTAAATGTTAAATATTTGTAGGTATATGGATATTCTGAGATAATTGTTAGACAAGTCAGAAACACAATTCATTGTATTACTGGAAATTTGAAACACTATCAAGTTTTAGCTCAAAGCCTTACATCCCATTTTTCTGCATTTAATATCTCCATAGTTCCTAGATTACAAAATGCAAGTGTTGATTTACTTGCCAATGTAGCATCTAAGCTTATACCATCTGAAGAATTTAGCCTAGATAGATTTTCAATTGAAATAATTTTTAGGCCTTCCATTCTTGACAACGTAACAAATTGGAGAGTATTTAAAAATGATGCAGATATAATAGACTTTCTTACATCAGACGGATCTTATGAAGGTCAAATAATAGATGAACATGAACATGATTTACAGATTGAAGATAAAAAAAATAATCCAATTCCCAAATATGTAGTCAAAATGGAAGATCTCTATGATTTGAAAGATAGGTTTAAAAAGATTACCAATTTGAAAAATAAAATCTCTACTTTAAAATTTGAATTTATTAATCTTGGCACACCAGGAAAACCTCAAAACATTAACCTAGGTATTGGTTTAAAACCTGAAGAAAGGATGTCATTCATTAATATCCTAAAAAAATATAAAAATATCTTTGCATGGGATTATTCGGATCTCAAAATATATGATACTTCTATAATTCAGCATACTATACCTATGATCTCAGATGACAAACCTGTTTAGCAAAAACTGAGAAAGATCCACCCAAACTTAGAAATTCAAATTAAATCTGAATTAAATAAAATGCTCAAAGCCAAAGTTATTTTTCCTATTAGACATTCGAAATGGGTGTCAAACATGGTCCCAGTTAGAAACAAGAATGGAGACATTAGGATTTGCATAGACTTTAGAAATTTGAATAAAGCTTGCCAAAGGGATAATTTTCCCTTACCTACCATGGAACAGATATTACAATCAGTTGCACGACCTAAATTGATGTCTTTTCTCAACGAATTTTTAGGATATAATAATATTATGGTACATCCGGATGATAGATTAAAGAAAACATTCAAAACAAAGTGGGGAACATACGCATATCAAAAAATGCCCTTTGGGTTGATTAATGATGGTGCTACATTTCAACGTGCCATGGATATAGCCTTCAGAGGACTAATCAATAGCTCAGTTGTTATATACTTAGATGACATTACTGTTTACTCTAAGCATAGAAACAATCATGTTAATCACCTAAAACATATTTTTGAAGATGTAGAAAATTTGGCATTTCCGTGAATCCAAAAAAATGTTATTTCACCTTATGAGAAGGTAAATTATTAGGGTTCATTATCTCCAAAAAAGGAATCCATATTGACCCTGATAGGATTCAGGAAATCAAAAACATTCCTCTACCCCACAATAAAAAAAATGATGCAATCATTTTTAGGACAAATTAATTTTGTAAAACGATTTGTTCCTGATTTTTCCCAAATCATCTTACCCTTGCAATCAATGATCAAGAAAAATTCAATTTTTAAATGGGGAAAAGATGAGAGAAATTCTGTTGAGTTGATTAAAAAAGCTATCATTGAAGGTCCTTCTTTAACAACTCCTGATTTTATTAAACCATTTGTATTATACACATTCTCTTCTGATACATCATATGCAACAGTTTTGACAAAGTTAAATGATCAAAACATTGAAGCACCGATTTCATTTTTTAGTTCTAACCTTGAAGGTGTTGAGTTAAATTATTCAGCTGCGGAAAAATAAGCTTATGTTGTGTTTAAAGCTTTGAAACATTTTAGACCTTTTCTTCTTAAAGGACATACTAAAATAATAGTACCTTACATAGCAGTAAGGAAATTATTAGTCCAACGAGAAGTAGGAGAGAAGAGAGAAAATTAGGTTACTGCACTTCAAGAATATGATGTAGAGATACATCCTGCTAAAATTGTTAAAGGTCAAGGCCTTTGCAGGATGTTAACCGGAGCCTCTCATTTAACAACATAAGAAGATCAATCAAATGAAATACATCTGTCCAAGGTAAGCCTAAACGATTCTCAGTCACAATATGTTGATTTGAAATTTTTCTTAAAAAATGGATATACTCCATTATATCTCAATTATACAGCAAAGCATGCTCTGAGGCTTAAAGCAAATCAATATCAACTTATATATGATGTTCTATTTAGGAAGAATTATGATTCTGTATTATTGAGATTTTTAGAGAAAGCTGAAGCTGAAAAAGTAATGTAGGAATTATATGATGGACCAGCTGGAGGTCATTTCGGAGGAAACACCACAACTCATAAAATATTGCATGCCAATTACTATTGGCCAACTCTATTTATATATGCACATGAATATGCGAGAAAATGAAAAGTATGTCAAACTGTAGCAGGAAGAGAGAGGAAAGCAACATTTCCACTACAACCAGTAAATATCCAACAACCATTTGAAAAATGGGGGTTAGATATCATAGCTGAAATAACTCTAAACTCTTCTAAACAACATAAGTATATTCTAACTGCAAAAAATTATTTCAAAAAATGGGTAGAAGCTATCCCATTAAAGGTGGTTAATACACAAAGTATTACAGATTTTATTGATTAGTTCATAATCACCAGGTTTGGCCTCCCATCAACTTTGATATTTGAAAATGCATATTACTTTTCTGGAAATGCTATGATAGAATTTTCTTTGAAAAAAGGTTTTAAATTAAAATACTAAGCTAACTATTATCCACACGGTAATGGATTAGCTGAATCTACAAATAAAAACCTTACCATAATCATAAAACTAACTATAGAATAAAATCATAAAAATTGGCACAAAGCACTATTATTCACTCTTTGGGCAGATAGAATCACCCAGAAAGCTTCAATAGGTACTTCTCCATTTGTGTTAATTTATGGGAAAGAAGCAGTTCTACCCACAAATATAACAATACCATCATTTTCTTTCGTGCAATTTATTGATGAAAATCCTTCATCTTCCCTTCAACTTAGACAAGATCAAATTCTTAAAATGGAAGAACAGAGAGAAAAAGTCAAAGCTATACATGTTCATCATCAAAAAATATTGAAAGCCTCATTTGACACAGAATCTACCAATTCCAAAGCTTTTGAGATTGAAGACCTTGTTTTGAAATGGGATAAGGCACATGAGGAAAAAGGTAAGTATACCAAATTTCAAAGATCATGGTTTGGTCCATTTCAAATCATAGAAAAAATAGGCTTATCCACATTTTTGTTACAAGATTTACTAGGTAAGAAATATTCCTTACCGGTTAATGGTCAAATTCTTAAAAAAAAAAATTCTTATAAAATCAAGTTTTAAATTTTATTTTGCTTTAGGAAAATAAAAGTTGAAAATAACATCATTTTTGTTTGATTCAAATTTTCAAAATTTTTGATAAATTATTTTGATTTTTCGCTTCTATAAATAAGAAAATTAAAAATATGATTATAACTCTGAGAGTTGAATAAACTTTATTTTTTTTTAAATAATTTGAAATTTACTAAAGGCATTTACTTTCTAAAAAGACTCTTGATGTCATAAAATAAAGATGTTATGTCTCAGTCAAAATAGTAAACTTTTAACTTAGCAAGGATTCTCTACAAAAATGTATCTACCAACTCTATAATTATCATCCATACCTCTTAAACGAGCTAATGATTCATCCCATCTGATAAAATTTCTTCTTCAAAGTATAATTCAAAAAAAGAAAAAGAAATATATACGATATATAAATACAAAAAAATAAGTCTCATCACAAGCTTGTTTATCATGATCATAGAAAAATAATCTATACTGATATTACCAATACTCCATACCACAACAGGGTAATAGCTAAATGATTATAAAAAATAAAAAGACAAGGGGTCTCATTAAGAGCCAGCTTGTTCATTCTAAATTACTATCATTGAATGACATTGTCACTATCAGGCCACCAAACCTGGATAATGATTTTGAAAATGTGTCAGAAAAAATAAATTCAATTATATGTCAAATTATATTTTGAAATAAGAAACCAAATTTAGATGGGACCATGAATCATTATTGGTTAAAAGATAACCATGTTGAGGCTATAAACATCTGCTGGCAACCGTGACTCTATCTGTGATAAATGAGTAAAAATATATGAAATCAATTTTTAGATAATACCTACTTTATATTTTTAGATTTGATTTCTAACTGATACAGATACCTATGTATTATCATTGAAGGGGTTAATTAAGAATAAATGAGATAGGTAAATAGATTATATTATGAAAAAACACTGTTTAATTCATGAATCATACTATTTTTATTCTTATACCTTTTTCTTGTTTTGAAAGTTTAGAAATATCAAAATAAACCAATCAGAGATATCTGGTTCTCCCAAGTGAATCACCAATTATTGTGCTATGCAACAACACCCCCATTTTTATTTTCAAAATAGTCTAAACTTTTGATAATAAAAATAGGGACCCTTCTTAGAAATGTAATTTTTCATTTTAGATAAAAAATCAAACTCCAAAAAACATTGTTGTTTTTTTTCTTAAATAAAAAAAAAAACAAAAAAAAAATTAATGAAACATCCTTGTGATTACCCTATCGCAAATCACATCCCACATAATATTTTCTCAATGAAAGTTAAGCAACAAAACATCGAAATCCTGATTTTGTGATCATCGATCTGAATTTCGCAAGCGACAACATAAATCTCACATCGTGGATATACGTTTAAAAATTTAAGTTGTTCTTACCAAAATTCTGATATTGCGATATTTTGATACTGTGATTTTGCGATTTTGCGATATCGAATATCACATAATCAAAAAGTAATGCACTTCATAAAGACAAGTTCAAAAGGTGCAATGTGATGGATTTGAAAGGTTTAAATAAATGTTTTAATGTGAAAATAAATAGTGTTAGAAACGATTAAGTATGTTCTATCATCCCAATGCAAACAATTATTGATTTGTTACGATTAATAAATGATATAGCTCCTTCCCAGATCTTTTCTTTTCAAATTGGTCATTTCAAATATATCTTTCATCATTTGATCATTACTCTATCTTTAATAGGGATTTTCCTTCAAGATATGTCCATTCGCAAAGTAATGCAGAAACATGGCAAACAGATTGTTTCAAAATTGGAATACACATAAATGTCACCCATAGTCTCAGATACTGTCTGCACTGTAGATGGAGGTGCTACAAAGTGGCAAGCTATCTATACTATCCTCGAAGTTGAAGACCCTGAAGTAGTGGAGGTCAAGGCAACTACTAATGATGCAAGAGCCTCAGATTTATAGTATAAAGATATTGCGTGCTCCTTCCTTCATAGGATATCAGCAAGGGCTAGTATTTTACCATATACTGACATGATAAAGTGGGTTCTTGAGAATTCAACAATTAGGGACAGACAATCAAGAACTGTTAAGAATGAGATCTTAGGTTCTTTCGAAGATGAATATTTGAAAGTCATGTACAAGCTACTCGACCAACAAGACATCTATGATAATAGATTAGTTGAGAAATTTTCAAAGAATAATGAAGACCCTTTCAAAAAAATTCAAGGTTGGAGAAAAATGGATAACAAGTTTAAACATGAGAAATCAGGTATGTATCCTATCGCTTCACTTGAAAATCCCTACAATTTCGCAGCAGCGATGATATGAAAATTATATGGTCTCCCTGATAATACCAAGTTCTCTATAAATTGGCTTCCCTTGATTGACTCCTATGTTAATTCCCACATCATGAATTGGGCAAACATTCTTTCCAAAAATCTAGCTAAAGCGATTAATGAATATTTCTAGACAAGAGTTTCTTCCTCCAAACCCGTCCCCCAATTTTTCATGAGTGCATATGTTTTTGATGCCATCTGTTTTTCTACTGGTTTTCTAGTTATAGGTTGGAAATGGACTCCCGAGGATGCTACCCCTATTCATTTGAGTCATAAAGAGATATGGGAATATAATTATATACCACATTTACATAGCCTATGTTATGGAGTTGTATTACCATTACATAAATTAATGTTTTATAGAGTGATCCCTAGGTTCACTAAGGAAGCCATTACAGGCATTCAAATGATAGGGAGATGTTTTATTGAAGAATCATTTTCATACATCAGAATATTTGGAAGCTCCGCTCCTCCACATGTTCTTCCTTTGTATGTTTCAGATAAATTATTGGCGAGAGAAATGGCTTACCAAACTATTGGTAATGGACTCACTAAATCTTTGAATGGAAGTAAAAAATATTTATGGCCAATTTTTCCAATTCAGTGTGGTAGATTTCCCTCAGCATTTCAATCATGCATTGAAAGAATGACAGAATATGGAGCTTTTGAAGCTCCCCATTTTACCCTCAAGGAAATTCAACCCAGAAAATATTGCTAACAAATTTACTTAGTCAGTTAAAATCAAACCTATCATACACACAAATGATAAATTTGAAGACATTTTGCAATATTTTGGAACTTTTGAAGAAGCCCAATTTTTTTTCAAATTGAATCTAAATCCAGAGGAATTACAGAGATTCAATGAGTACAGAGAACAAAGACTCAAACATATCCCTCAAAATGTATTGGCTACTAGTTATATGACTGAACCAAGCAAAGAAATCATAACAGAAGAATCAGATTCATAGATTCAAGGTGAAGTACATAAATTATGGACTTCAGTTAGAAATACATAGATAAATACCCCAGAGGTATCATCTTCACAGAAAAATACAAAATTTCAGACTCGATAGGGACAAATAGTTTCAACAAAAGAAATCATTGAAAGTCTTGGGATAACCTCCCAAGATACATAAGTCATTCCTACGTTTCCTACTGATGAAATTGTTTTGAAGGTCACTGATATCCCTCCACTGGATGTATTCTACAACCCTCTTCATAAATCTGTAGTCAGGAAGCAAAGAAAAAGAAGAAGAATTGAAAAACCCCCAGGTAATGAGGTCATGGAATTTTTATGGAAAGACACTCCATCAAACCCAACTGAAAACCTAACTCAGCTATCACAATTTACTGGAGCATATACTATTGCAACAATGGATAAGTCAGGCGAAGTATCTTTTATGGTTCAGGAAAAGGATGATAAAATCATGCAGCTACAACAACAACTGGATGAATAAAGGAACAGTCTAAGTCAAAAGGTCGAGCAACAACTCTTCAAATTTCAGCAAGATATGGAAGTGCTTAAGATAAGTCATGAAAATGACTTATCCATCAAGGATACACTGATTAAAGAATTGAGAGAAGATCTTACAAAATATGAAGGCATTCCTACTACAAAGGAATTCATAAAAGAAATATTGGCATTAAATGCCTTACTCTCAAAACAACAAAACTTGTTTATCTTACAAATGTTAGACATAATCCCACACTTGGAAATCAGTGAACAATTGACTAATACAATCATTGACCAAAGAATTGAGTTTAATGAATTCAATACCAAAATTTTTTATTATATTGAATGGCAGGATTCAGAGGAAGTGAGAAAGTAAAGTCTCCCAAAGATCAAATAAAATTTTAAAGATATTCTCTTTACTGACTGGGATGCACAGGTAAAACAAGCAGAATTGGCAATAACCAGAGCAGTAGGTATATCAAAGGGTATGGTCAAAATGATTAACCACATGTTCCATAACTCTGGTTTAATTAAAGAAGGAAATCACAAATCGATTCCTGATCTCAGAAATTTAGAGAAAAGTTGGAAAAACACAGGTCAAATATGAGAAGAAACACTTGCACAGCTGAAAAAGACTCATTAGGACGCATAATGGCTACTACTGGTTAAGCCTCATAGTCAAATAATGATATTGAATTTTTCTCTGGATTCCATACAGAAAATGCAGCCACTTTTACTTGATGCTATATTCACTAGACAGATGAAGACACAGTTCAGGAAGCCTCCACAAGTTCAACCAATGTCCGATATTTGTGAGCAAAAAAGCAGAGCTGGAAGTAACCTATCATCAGGCATGATCATAAGTTTTTTTTTTTTTAATAATTTCAATTTTAGCAATTAGATACTAGGAATGAGAAAGGTTGTTTGAAACCACCTCATAATATATTTTGTATAATCTATTTTTGTAAGTAGTTAATGTAGTATTTAAACCCTTCTCATGCATTTAGAGAAGGGTCCAGTATTTTTATTAAGAACGTTTACAAAGAAAGCTTTACTATAAGTTTGTGGATGCCTTGATAAAATAATGGAACACGGTCTTTTCAATTACATATCATTTTTTTGATCACTGTTGATGCACTTTTGTATTCTCTGAATGACTTATTGATAGAAGAATTGATTGTGGCCTATTATTGCTGACCAGATGAACAAGACAGAACACATGTGGTACTATTATCATGTATGCTAAAATTTGTTTTAAACATTAGTGATAAATATAGCTTTCATGAATTATATATGAGATCAATTATTTTTGTTTGAAGTATCAGTTGCACTATTATACATTATAAGAATAGAATTTGATTTGTTTTATATATGATCATCAGAATATATGTGATATTTTTCACATCTTCTTTTGATTAATTCTGTTTCAAAATAATTATCTTACAAAATTATTAATTCTATTAAGTCTGTGATTGATCTAAATCACCACAGTATGAATAGATATCATTTTAGATCTCATAAAATTAGTATTATCCCGAGTTAGAACAGATCAGATTTAATTCAAAGTTTTGGATTTCAGAATAAAGTTGTTTTAGTTTTTAGTTATTCTTCATGCAAATCATTTGGGAGAAACCCTAACAATCATATAAAACCCAAATCTACGAAACTGGTCCCATTATCCCTAGTAGAAGCCACTATCCCAAAAGGAAAAGGTATTGCTTTAAGGTCTGGACCGGGTGGTTATCCCCCTTGTTGTTGCCATGGATTTTTGAGGCCTCAACATTTTTGGCATTAGAAGGAGGGCCTGACGATGAATGGAATATAAATCTAAACCTAAAACTAGAAGCATGCATAAGAGTCGATCTCCCTAAAATCATCCTACAACTTCTTGATCAAACTCTAAATCACCAACTCAGAAATCAGAAATTGTAGAAAATTTCCCCTCATCTCCTGAAATATCTCGACAATCATCTGCTTTAGAATTTACTCCCAAGTCTCCCTAAGTTTAGTCCTTAATTCAGAAATTAGAAGGAATATATATTTTTGCTGAAAATCCTGTTAATCCTGAAGCTTCTTAAGAAAGTGTCACTTCCCTATTTAAAGAAAATGGTATATTAACCCGATCCAAAAGTGAAAAACTTGGAATTCCTCCTTTTGAGTTTCCAATAGAATAACATTGTAAAAAAGTTTCTATATCTAGATCTAAGTCAAATACGAGTGAAGTCACATCAAATTTCCCTTCAGTTACTTCTTCACATCCTCTTACTCAATATACATCTTCTTATTCTTCCATTTACTCTACTTAAACAATCATTACTATCACAAGTAGTGCTATTCTAGTTGTAAGTTCTACATCCACCCCCTACTTTTGGATGTACTTTTGTATCTTTGCAAAATTAAAATCCAATTATGGCTAATCGACCTTGGATGAATCCTAGTGCTGTATTGATTGCAAATAGAAATCCTCTTCCAGATCATCCAGAAAAATGGCTACCTAAATATAATCCATATGATGGTCTTCCTGCTGAAGAACATATCAATAATTTTATGTTAGCCATGAAAATTAATGGACTTTCTCATGAAGATATTGTAGTAATATTGTTTCATTATACCTTACAAGGATCTACAGGATCCTGGTACTTTTCACTCCTAGCAGGATCTATTGCCGATTGGGAAATTTTCGAACAATTTTTTCTTGCAAGATTTGGAGATAATAGAACTGTTGCATCTTTAATCAATTCTCTTTCCAATTTAAAAACAAATTTAGGTGACAGGATCAAAGCATTCGACTCCAGATTTAACAAGTTATTAAACAAAATCCCAACTGCTTCCAAGCCTACTGTTGATGTACAAATAGAATGGTATATTTCTTCTTTACCTTCTAATATAGCTATTTTTGTAGATAGAGATGGAAAAGATACCCTTTTAGAAAACATGAAAGAAGCTCTTGATGTAAAGAAAAGAATCTTAGCATTAGAAAAACGATCAGAGATAGAAGACAAGAAATCAAAGAAAGTGACATTTATTCAAGATTTCAAAAAGAAAGTCTCGAAAGATCCATTTGATCTTGAAGGTCTTCAAAAAGTGTTAGAGACTATGTCAAATGACATGATTGATATAAAGAAACAAGTTTCTGAATCATCAGTACCTAAGAAATAATATCGCCCATTTAAGAAAAATCCCTCTTCAACATCTTAGCCTCCAAATGTGATTTCAAATGTTGAATATGATCAAGATATTGAAGATCCCTCACCATCTCAATAGGAACTAGAGTCTGAGGAATAATTTGAACTGAATGGGTTATGGGATTTCATTCTCCCTACAGAAGAAGAAAGAGAAGTTATTCCTGTGTCTACAAGAAGTAAATATTCTTCTGATTCAACTATATCAAATCACAAACATAAATCTCTCCCCGCAAAGGAGAAAACAAAAGCCAAAAAATATAAAACTATTCAGACAGATCCTATTTCATGAGATCCTGTTTCACCAGATCCTATTACAAATTCCAAAACTTTAGTAGTTTCAGATACAGTGGAATACAATATAGTTGAAGATATTAAAAGTACTAAAGAAAACATTTCATTACATGAAATTACCAAACTCAAAGAACAACATAAAATTTTACTTAGAGAACTCAAGGCAATCCCTGTAGATCCTATACAACCACTGGTTATAGCCCAAGCTTCTAAAGATATGGGAAAACCTCTGTCATCTTCAAACAAAGTAAATCCCAATGATATTTTTTTAATTGGTGATAGATCTATTTCTCACACTCCTCCTTTAATTTTGACTTATGAGATTTTCAACAAAAATGCTCATAATTGTCTTATTGATTCAGGAGCTTCTTCAAATATCATGCCAAGAATGGTATGTATGAAATTGAATGTCACTCCTAAAAAATCTGTTGTACATATAGTTCAATTAGATAGAACAAAGTTAGAGGTCATTGGAGAAATGCTGTCAGTATCCATTAGATTATCATACAATCTAAAGGTATTGCAAGTAATCGATATTTTCATCGTAGACATCCCTAAAATTTATGGTCTTATTTTAAGCAGGGATTTGTCTGAAAAATTACATGGATATTTTTCTACCGATTGGTCACACATATGGTTGCCATATGATGGTAAACCAAATCAAATCAGAATTGATCGCGAGAAATTTATGAAACACACAGTCACTGATCTTGAAGAAACAAATGAACCTGTAGATTTCACTAACAATATTATTGGAAATTACTCAGCTAAATCATTTCTTGGATCATTCAATGCTCAGATTTCACCTTTTTCAATAAACACTGCTATTTCTCAAATTGAAAACCTTTCTCAAACAGACACTTCTAGATGCATTAATCTTAGCAATAAATTTCAAAAAAATCTTTATTTTGGACTTTATACTTTGATCGTTAAAAATTAGAAGATGGTGCAGGAGTAGGTTGTGTTTTAATCAATCCTCAAGGAGAGAAAACAGTGCTAGCTTGCAGACTTCAATTTCAATGCACAAATAATACTACTGAATATGAAGCATTGATACAAGGTCTATAAAAAGCTATTAGTTTAAATGTTAAATATTTGCAGGTATATCGATATTCTGAGATAATTTCTAGACAAGTCAGAAACACAATTCATTGTATTCCTCGACATTTCAAAAACTATCAAGCTTTAGCTCAAAGCCTTACATCCCATTTTTCTGCATTTAATATCTCCACAGTTCCTAAATTACGAAATGCAAGTGCTGATTTACTTGCCAATGTAGCATCTAAGCTTATACCATCTGAAGAATTTAGCCCAGATAGATTTTCAATTGAATTAATTTTTAGGCCTTCCATTCCTAACAACATAACAAATTGGAGAGTATTTAACAATGATGCAGATATAGTAGACAGATTGAAGATAAACAAAATAATCCAATTCCCAAATCTGTAGTCAAAATGGAAGATCTCTATGATTTGATAGATAGGTTTAAAAATATTACCAATTCAAAAACTCAAATCGCTAGTTTAAAATTTGAATTTATTAACCTTGGCACACAAGAAAAACCTCAAAACATTAACCTAGGTCTTGGATTAAAACTTGAAGAAAGGATTTCATTCATTAAGTTGTTGAAAACATAAAAAAATATCTTTGCATGGGATTATTCGGATCTCAAAACATATGATACTTCTATAATTCAACATACTATACCTATGATCTTAGATGACAAACCTTTTCAGCAAAAACTTAGAAAGATCCACCCAAACATAGAAATTCAAATTAAATCTGAATTAAATAAAATGCTCAAAGCCAAAGTTATTTTTCCTATTAGACATTCGAAATGGGTGTCAAACATGGTCAAAGTTAGAAACAATAATGGAGACATTAAGATTTGCATAGACTTTAGAAATTTGAATAAAGCTTACCAAAAGGATAATTTTCCCTTACCTACCATGGAATGGATATTATAGTCACTTGTAGGATCTGAATTGATGTCTCTTCTCGATGGATTTTTAGGATATAATCAGATTATGGCACATCCGGATGATAGATTAAAGAAAACATTCAGAACAAAGTGGGGGACATAAGCATACCAAAAAATGCCCTGTGGGTTGATTAATGCTAGTGCTACAATTCAACGTGCCATGGATATATCCTTCAGAGGACTAATAAATAGCTCAGTTTTTATATCCTTAGATGGCATTATTGTTTACTCTAAGCATAGAAACAATCATGTTAATCACCTAAAACATATTTTTGAAGATGTAGAAAATTTAGCATTTCCTTGAACCCAAAAAAATGTTATTTCGCCTTATCAGAAGGTAAATTATTAGGGTTCATTGTCTCCAAAAAGGGATTCCATATTAACCCTGATAGGATTCAGGAAATCAAAAACATTCCTCTACCCCACAATAAAAAACGATGCAATCATTTTTAGGACAAATTAATTTTGTAAAACGATTTTTTCCTGATTTTTCCCAAATCATCTTACCCTTGGAATCAATGATCAAGAAAAATTCAATTTTTAAATGGTGAAAAGATGAGAGAAATTCTTTTGAGTTGATTAAAAAAGATATGATTGAATCTCCTTCTTAACAACTCTCGATTTTCTTAAACCATTTGTATTATACACATTCTCTTCTGATACATCATATGAAGCAGTTTTGACATAGTGAAATGATCAAAACATTGAAGCACCGATTTCATTTTTTAGTTCTAACCTTCAAGGTGTTGAGTTAAATTATTCAGCTATGGAAAAACAAGCTTATGCTGTGTTTAAAGCTTTGAAACATTTTAGACCTTTTCTTCTAAAAACACATACTAAAATAATAGTTCCTTACTCAACAGTAAGGAAATTATTAATCCAATGAGAAGTATGAGAGAAGAGAGCAAATTGGGTTACTACACTTCAAGAATATGATGTAGAGATAAATACTATTAAAATTGTTAAAGGTCAAGGCCTTTGTAGGATGCTAATTGGAGCCTCTCATTTACCAACAGAAGAAGATCAATCAAATGAAATACAACTGTCAGAGGTAAGCCTAAACTATTCTCAGTTACAATATGCCGATTTGAAATTTTTCTTAAAAAATGGATATGCTCCATTATATCTCAATTATACAGAAAAGCGTGCTCTGAGGCTTAAAGAAAATCAATATCAACTTATAGATGATGTGCTATTTAGGAAGAATTATGATTCTGTATTATTGAGATGTTTAGAGAAAACTGAAGGTGAAAAAGTAATGCAAAAATTACATGATGGACCAGCTGGAGGTTATTTCAGAGGAAACACCACAACTCATAAAATACTGCATGCTAGTTACTATTGGCCAACTCTATTTAAATATGCACATGAATATGCAAGAAAATACAAAGTATCTCAAACTACAACAGGAAGAGAGAGGAAAGCAACATTTCCACAACAACCAATAAATATCCAACAACCATTTGAACAATGGGGGATACATATCATAAGTGAAATAACTCCAAACTCTTCTAAACAACATAAGTATATTCTAACTGCAACAGATTATTTCACAAAGTGGGTAGAAGCTATCCCATTAAAGGTGGTTAATACACAAAGTATTACATATTTTATGATCAGTTCATGATCACCAGGTTTGGCCTTCCATCAGAATTGATATTTAACAATGCATCTTACTTTTATGGAAATGCTATGATAGAATTTGCTTTGAAAAGAGGTTTTACATTAAAATACTCAGCTAAATATTATCCACAGGGTAATGGGTTAACTGAATCTACAAATAAAAACCTTATCAGAATCATAAAATGAACTATAGAACAAAATCATAAAAGTTGGCACAAAGCACTATTATTTGCTCTCTGCGCAAATAGAATCACCTAGAAAGCTTCAATAGGTACTTATCCATTTGTGTTAGTTTATGGGAAAGAAGCAGTTCTACCCACAAATATAACAATACCATCATTTGCTTTAGTGCAATTTATTGATAAAAATCCTTCGTCTTCCCTTAAACTTAGACAATATCATATTCTTAAAATGGAAGAACAGAGAGAAAAAGCCAAAGCTATACATGCTCATCATCAACAAATAGTGAAAGCCTCATTTGACACAACATCTACCAGTTCAAAATCTTTTGAGATTGGAGAACTTGTTCTGAAATGGGATAAGGCACATGAGGAAAAAGGTAAGCATTGCAAATTTTAAAGACTATGGCTTAGTCCATTTCAAATCATATAAAAAATAGGCTTATCCACATTTTTGTTACAAGATTTATTAGGTAAGAAAGATTCCTTACCGGTGAATGGTCAAATTCTTAAAAAATATTTTTCTTAGAAAATCAAGTTTTAAATTTTAATTTTCTTTAGGAAAATAAAAGTTGAAAATAACATCATTTTTGGTTGTTTAAAATTTTCAAAATTTCTAATAAATTATTTTGATATTTCGCTTCTATAAATAAGTAAAGTAAAAAGAGGATTATAACTATGAGAATTGAATAAACTTTATTTTTTTTGAAATAATTTGAAATTTACTAAAGGAATTTACTTTCGGAAAAGATTCTTGATGTCATAAAATATAAATGTTATGTGTTAGTCAAAAAAGGAAACTTTTAACTTAGCAAGGATTCTCTACAAAAACGTATCTACCAACTCTATAATTATCATCCATAACTCTTAAATGAGCTAATGATTCATCCCATCTGATAAAATTTCTTCTTTGATGTATAATTGGAAAAAAGAAAAAGAAATATATGCGATATATAAATTAAAAAGAAAATAATTCTCATCACAAGCTTGTTTATCATGATCATAGAAAAATAATCTAGACTAGTATTACCAATACTGCATACCACAACATGGTAATAGCTAAATGGTTATCAAAAATCAAAAGCCAAGGGGCCTCATTACTAGCCAACTTGTTCAGTCTAAATTACTATTAGTAAATGACATTGTCACTATCAGGCCACCAAACCTGGAAAATGATTTTGAAAATGTGTCAGAAAAAAAAATTCAATTATATGTCAAATTATATTTTGGAATAAGAAATCAAATTCAGATGGGACCATGAATCATTATTGGTTAAAAGATAACCCTGTCGAGGCTATAAACGCCTGCTGGCAACAGTGGCTCTATCTGTGATAAATGAGTAAAAATATATGAAACCAATTTTTAGAGAATACCTATTTTATCTTTTTAAATCTGATTACTGATTGATACAAATACCTGTGTATGATCACTGAAGGGGTTAATTAAGAAGAAATGAGATAGGCAAATAGATTATATTATGAAAAAACATTGTTTAATTCATGAATCAGACTATTTTTATTCTTATATCTTTTTCTTGTTTTGAAAGTTTAAAAATATCAAAATAAACCAATCAGAGATATCTGGTTCTCCCAAGTGAATCGCCAATTGTTGTGCTATGTAACAACTTCCCCCATTTTTATTTTCAAAATAGTCTAGAATTTTGATAATAAAGATAGGGACCCTTCTTAGAAATGTATTTTTTCATTTTAGATAAAAAATCAAACTCCAAAAAACATTGTTGTTTTTTTTATTAAATAAAAACAAAAAACAAAAAATAAATTAATAAAACATCCTTGTGATTACCCTATTGCAAATCACATCCTGCATAATAATTTCACATTGAAATTTAAGCATCAAAATAGCAAACTCCTGATTTTTCGATTAGCGATTTGAATTTCACAAGCGACAGCATAAATCACACATCGCGGATATATGTTTAAAAAATGAAGTAGTTCTTACCAAAATTCTGATATTGCGATATTCCAATACTGCGATTTTGCGATTTCGCGATATTTCATATCGCATAAACAAAAAGTAATGCACTTCATAAAGATAGGTTCAAAAGGCATGATGTGATGGGTTTGACAGGTTTAAATAAAGGTTTTAATGTGAAAATAAATAGTGTCAGAAACGATTAAGTATTTTTTATCTTCCCAATCCAAACAGTTATTGATTTGTTATGATTAATAAATGATATAGCTTCCTCTTGGATCTTTACTTTTCAAATTGGTCATTTCAAATATATATTTCATCATTTGATCATTACTTTGTCTTTAATAGGGATTTTCCTTCAAGATATGTCCATCCATAAAGTAATGCAGAAACACAGAAAATACATTGTTGGAGAATTCCAATACACAGAAATGTCGCCCATTGTCTTTGATATTATCTACACTATAGATGGAGCTGCTACAATGTGGCAAGCTATCTATACTATCATTGAAGACGAAGAACCATAAGTAGTGGAGGTCAAGGAAACTGTTGACGATGCAAGACCCTCAGATTTACAGTTTGAAGATATTGTGTGCTCCTTCCTTCATAGGATAGCAGCAAGGGCCAATATTTTACCATATATCAACATGATAAAGTGGGTGCTTGAGAATTCAAAAATTAAGGATAGACAATTAAGAACCGTTAAGAATGAGATCTTAGGTTATTTCAGAGCTGAACATTTCAAAGTCATGTACAAGCTACCCAACCAACAAGACATCTATGATAATAGATTTGTTGAGAAATTTTCATAGAATAATGAAGACCCTTTCAAAACAATTCAAGGTTGGAGAAAACTAGATAACGAGTTTAAGCATGAGAAATCATGTATGTATCCTATCACTTCACTTGCAAACCCCTACAATTTCGTAGCAGCGATGCTATCCATATTATATGATCTCCTTAATAATACCAAGTTCTCTATAAATTGGCTTCCCCTGATTGTCTCCTGTGTTAATTCCCACATCATGAATTAGGCAACCATTCTTTCTGAAAATCTAGCTAAAGTGATTAATGAATATCGCCAGACAAGAGATTCTTCCTCCAAACCCATCCCCCAATTTTTCATGAGTGAATATGTTTTTGATGCCATCTATTTTTCTACCAGTTTTTCAATTATGGATTGGAAATGGACTCCCGAGGATCCTACCCCTATTCATTTTAGTCATAAAGAGATATGGGAACATAATTATGTACCACATTTCCACAAGCTATGTTATGGAGTTGTATTACCATTACATCAATTAATTTTTGATAGAGTGAGCCCTAGGTTCACTAAGGAAGCCATTACAAACATTTAAATGATAGGGAGATGTTTTATTGAAGAATCATTTTCATACATCAGAATATTTGGAAGCTCCACTCCTCCACATTTTCTTCCTTTGTATGTTTCAGATAAATTAATGGCGAGAGAAGTGGCTTACCAAACGTTTGGTAATAGACTCAATAAATCTTTGAAAGATAGTAAAAAATATTTATGGCCAATTTTTCCAATTCAGTGTGGTACATTCTCCCTCAGCAATTTCAATCATGAATTGAAAGAATGTCAGAAGATTAAGCTTTTGAAGCTCCCCATTTTACCCTCAAGGCAATTCGACCCAAAAAATATTGCTAATAAATTTACTCAGTCAGTTAAAATCAAACCTATCATACACACCGATGATATATTTGAAGACATTTTTCAATCCGTTGGAACTTTTGAAGAAGTCTAAAATTTTGTCAAATTGAATCTAAATCCAAAGTGATTATAGAGATTCAATGAGTACAGAGAACAAAGACTCAAATGTATCCCTCAAAATGTCTTGGTTACTAGTTATATGACTGAACCAAGAAAAGAAATAAGAACAGAAGAATCAGATTACAGAATCAAGGTGAACTAAATAAATTTTGGACTTTAGTAGATTGATAAATACCCCAGAGGTATCATATTCACAGAAAATTTAGAATTTCAGAATCCACAGGGACAAATAGTTTCAGCAAAATAAATCATTGAAAGTCCTGAGATAACATCCCAAGATATAAAAGGCATTCCTGCATTTCCTACTGATGAAATTTTTCCGAAGGTGACTAATATCCCTCCATTGGATGTATTATACAACCCTCTTCATAAATTTGTAGTCAGGAAGAAAAGATAAAGAAGAAGAATTCAAACACCCCTAGGTAATGAGGTCATGGAAGTTGTATGGAAAGACACTCCATCAAACCCAATTGAAAACCTAACTCGACTATGACAATTTTTTGGAGCATATACTATTGCAACAATGGATAAGTCAGTTGAAGTATCCATTCTGGTTCAAGAAAAGGATGATAAATTCATGTAGCTACAATAACAACTGGATGAAGAAAGGAACAGTCTAAGTTAAAATGTCAAGTAGCAACTCTTCAAATTTAAGTAAGATATGGAAGTGCTTAAGATAAGTCATGAAAATGACTTATCTAGCAAGGACACACTGATTAAAGAATTGAGAGAAGATCTTACAAAATATGAAGGCATTCCTACTGCAGAGGAATTCATAAAAGAAGCATTGGCATTAAGTGCCTTACTCTCAAAACAAAAAAAATTGTTTGTCTTAAAAATGTCGGACATAATCCCACACTTGGAAATCAGTGAACAATTGACTAATACAATTATTGACCAGAGAATTGAGTTTAATGAACCCAATAGAAAAATTTCTGATTATATTGAATGACAGGATTCAGAGGAAGGGAGAAATTCAAGTCTCCCAAAGATCAAAGAAAATTTTAAAGGTACTCTCTTTACTGATTGGGATGCACAGGTAAACTAGGAAAAATTGGCAATAGCCAGAGTAGTAGGTATATCAAAGAGTATGGTCAAAATTATTAACCACATGTTTCATACCCCTGGTTTAATTAAAGAAGGAAATCGCAAATCAATTGTTTATCTTAGAAATTTAGAGCAAAGTTGGAAAAACACAAGTCAAATATGAGAAGAAACACTTGCACAGCTGAAAAGGATTGATCGGGAAGCATACTGGCAGCTACTGGTTAAGCCTCATAATCAAATAATGACATTGAATTATTCTCTGGATTACATATAGAAAATGCATCCACTTTTACTTGATGCTATATTTACTGGACAGATGAAGACACAGTTCGGGAATCCTCTGCAAGTTCAACCAATGTCTGATATTTGTGAGCAAAAAAGAAAAACTGACAGTAACCTATCATCGGGCATGATCATAAGTTAGTTTTTTTTCCTAATAATTTCAATTTTAGCAATTAGATACTAGGAATGAGGAAGGTTGTTTGAAAACACCTCATAAGATATTTTTTATAATATATTTTTGTAAGTAGTTAATGTAGTATTTAAAACCTTCCCATGCATTTAGAGAAGGGTCCAAAATTTTTATTAAGGACATTTACAAAGAATGCTTTACTGTAAGTTTGTGGATGCCTTGATAAAATAATGGAACACGGTCTTTTCAATTATATTTCATTTTATTAATCACTTTTGATGCACTTTTGTATTCTCTGAATGACTTATTGATAGAAGAATTGATTGTGGCCTATTATCACTGATCATATGAACAAGAAATCACACATCTGGTACTATTATCATGTATGCTAAAATCTATTTTAAACATCAATGATAAATCTAGCTTTCGTGAATTATATCTGAGATCAATTATTTCTATTTGAAGTATTAGTTGCACTATTATATGATATAAGAATAGAATTTGATTTGTTTTATATATGATCATCAGAATATATGAGATATGTTTCACATATTCTTTTGATTAACTATTTTTCAAAATAATTATCTGACAAAAGTATTAATTCTATTAAGTTTGTGATTGATATAAATCATCATAGACTGAATAGATATCATTTTAGATCGCATAAAATCAGTATTATCCCGAGTTAGATTAGATCAGATTTAATTCAAAGTTTTGCATTTTAGAATAAATTTGTTTTAGTTTTTAGCTATTCTTCATGCAAATCATTTGAGAGAAACCCCAACAATCATATAAAACCCAAATCTGGGAAACTGGTCCAATTATCCCCAGGCGGAGCCACTATCCCAAACAGAAAAGGAACTTTTTTAAGGTCCGGACCAGGTGGTTATCCCCCTTGTTGTTGCCACAGATTTATGAGGCCTCAACACATCCTTACCATCCTTTCAAGGGATGGTTGTTGAGGATCCTGATACTTTTCTGTTCGAATTTGATGTGTTGTGTAGAGGTTATGACTATACTTCAGACACCCAGAACCTGAAATTATTCTTTGCTACTCTAAAAGGAGCAACATTTAGATGGTTCATGCGATTGGGTGCTGGCACAATTCGAAGTTGGAATGATATGAGAGAATCCTCTTTAAGTAGCAGTACTACTTCCGAACCAAGGATTTGAAGGACGAAATTTACAGAATTACACAGAAGGATGAGGAAAGCCTGAAAGACTATCTGGAGCGATTCCACTACAATTTATAGAGGTCTAAGCTCAGTAACTTAGATCCAGAGATTCTAAAACCAATATTCTTAAGAGGTTTAAGAGATGACTGTCTTGAACATCTAAACATAATAGGAAAAGGAGACATATCGCAAGAAATTGTTGATGAGATAATGAAGCTTTTCCTACGTAGCTCAAGAGGGTTGGTCAAGGGGAAAGTTTCAGTTCGGGACCCTTCACTTTGGATAGAGAAGTCCACAAGTGGCAGAGTAACCAGAGAAAAGATCAGGAACTTATTCGAGGATTTTAAAACCGATCTCCCTAGCACTCTCTCTGCTCATATCAGTACAGTACAAGTCAAGAAGGCACAAGCAGAATCTGAGGTAGCCTTAGCAATATTCTGTCCTCGATGCAAAAAGAAAAATTTGGAAAGAGAATGCAAACTGAATAGTGTCAGCCTGTACAACATCTGTAAGTTGGAACACTCTACAAGTCAATGTCCTGAGTTGCCTAGACTTAAGGTGGTACTCCAAGAATCAAGCAAGGATGTTCAATCTTCTTATTTTATTGGATCAAAGAGACCATGGCAGTCACGACCTACAAGTATGCCTTTGAATTTTCTTCTTTTTATCCTTGCAATAATATTTATAACAGTCAGCAATAGACATGGGAGTATGCTACTCCTTCCTCAACACAATTTCCTTTACCATGGAACCAGTGGCCATCTCCTCCACCAATGCAATATCCTCCATCATAACCCAATCCTTGGGGTCAGAACTAGAGAGGCAATTGCAAAGGTCCAGTACCCCCTCCAATACCAATGTAACATTAGCAGTTACAACTGCCTTCTATTCAGAATCCTACACCTTCTGTTCGACCCCAATTACCTGTACAACCTAACCCCAATCCAAATAATAAAGCAGCCCAGAGCATGGATGCTCCAGTTACCCTCCAGACTTATCTTATTAATGTTATTGGACTTATTTAGGTTCAGCTTCAGTCAAGGAAAGTAATTAGATCTGAACACACTCCCATTATTATTGAAGAAAGTGAATCAACCAAGAAGGATATGGATGATTCTAAGGCGGTTGTTACACATGTAACAGCTAATAAATCACTTGTTGTTACATCTGTACCAACCGACTCGGGAAGGTCTGTTGTTCCTACAAAATCCAATTCGAGTAAGGCTGCTACACCTATGGTAGTTGACTCAGCTGTTGGCATTCAAAATCCCCCATACCCTCAATGATTAACTGAAACTAGGCTGGTCTTACAACCTGAATCTAAATTCCTTAAGGAGCTACAAAATTTATATGTACAGATTCTGTTGTTACAAGCTCTTAAAGAATTTCCTATATATGCTAAAACAGTAAGGGATCTATGCATCAAAATACCTGGGAGGAAACCTAAAGACCCTGCTACTATCCATGTCATGGGAAAATTGTTCGATCTTATGATTGATCAGCCTTTGTGACCAAATATAATGACCCAGGGAACTCCAAAGTGACTATCTATATTGACAATCATCAGATAACTAATACCTTAATTGATCTAGGGGCAGCTATTAACATTATGACTAAAGACCTATGCATCTCTCTAGGACCTCATGGACTTAGACCTACACCTACAGTGCTTGAACTAGAAAATAGGTCTCGTGTTAAGCCCGAAGGAATGATTGAAGATGTGGTTATCACTGTGGCCTCCTGGAACTATCTGGATGACTTTCTCATTTTACAAACCAAATCCAATCTGAGTCATCCTTTAATCTTGGGAAGACCGTGGCTAGCCACTGCAGATGCATATATCAGATTTAGGTCCAGGTCTATGGTGATCTCATATGGACAGGCCACTCAAAACTTGAATCTTTATCCCCTAGAAAAACCTCATATGGATTCAAATAGTCCCTGGTGGGCTGAATTTGCACCTGAATCTGATCTTTCCCTACCTCTTCTCATGCTTGGAAAAGCACAATACTTTAAGGATGAAACAAAGGATGATATTATTAATGGTTTTATTAGTAATACACTCCCTATTGCCTCTATTAGAGATTTGGGAGAATAAGGTGAGGAATATGATGTAACTATTGAACATTTGAAAACAACTCCACCTACTATCAGCAGTCCCGTTGAAATCGAACCTGGAAAATGTTTAAACATCAATCCTAACCTGACTGCTGAAAAAACAAATTGTTGATACAACTATTATAGAAATACAAAAAGGCATTTGCGTGGGACTATACAGATATGAAATGAACCCATCCTACCCTATGAACTCACCGCATTTACCTGAAAGAAGATTGCAAACCTGTTAGACAACCTCAGTGCCGAATGAACCCCTCACTTAAGGAGATAGTAAAAGAAGAATTGCAGAAACTCCTTAATGCTAATTTCATCTACCCTATTTCTGATAGTCAATGGCTATCCCCACTTGTCATAGTTCCTAAGAAGAATGGAAAATGGAGGGTCTGTGTCAACTATAGAGAACTTAACAAGGCCACTAAAAAAGATCATTTTCCCTTACCATTTATTGATCAGGTCTTGGACACTGTTTCTTGAAAAAAATCTTTTCATTTCTAGATAGGTTTAGTGGCTATAAGAAAATGCAGATTGCTCCAGAAGATCAAGACAAGACAACCTTTACTTTTCCATGGGGTACTTTTGCATACAGAGTCCTTCCCTTTGGGGTCTACAGTGCACCAGCAACCTTTCAAAGGGAAATATTAGGTATTTTTTCTAATATTTTGAATGATTGTCTTGAAATATTTATGGATGATTTTACACCCTACGAGGATGCCTTTGAGATAGCATTAGATAACTTGGAGAAAGTGATGGAACGTTGTGAAAAAACTAATGTTGCTTTGAGGATGGAAAAATGCCACATGATTATGATTGAGGGAATTGTGCTGGGACATTTCATTTTAGCAGATGGAATCAAGGTAGATCCTGCAAAAATTGAGGTAATCTCAAAAATGTCGACCCTTAAGACTCTGAAAGAGGTATGTAGTTTTTTGGGACATGCATGATACTATAGGAGGTTTATAGAGAAATTTTCAAAGATTACATCTCCTCTATTTTCATTATTGATGAAATATGTAGAATTTGTGTGGACAGAAAAGTGTGAGCAAGCATTTTTAAATTTGAAGAACTGTGTAACAGTAGCACCTATTTTACGAGGACCAAATTGGGAATTTTCGTTTCATATTGCTACAGATGCATCTGACATGGCTTTGGGTGTTGTTTTGAGGCAGCTGGAGGATAAGAAGCCTTATGCCATTTATTACATCAACAAGAACTTAACTCCAACAGAACTTAACTACACTTTTACTAAGAAATAATTCCTAGGAGTAGTGCATGTTATCAACAAATTTCGGCACTACATCACCGGGTACCAAGTATTTGTTCACACTGACCATGCTGCAGTTTGATTTTTAATCAACAAGCCTATTACTAATGGTAGAGTTACACAATGGTAATTTCTGTTACAGGAATTTGACATTACTATTTTAGATAAACCTGGAAGAGATAATGTAGTTGTTGATTTTCTTTCTATATTAACTATAAGTGATGACTGCACTGATACTGAGGATTCTTTTCCAGATGAGTATCTTTTTTTCATTTCTACTCACTCACCATGGTATGCAGATATAGCCAATTACCTTTCTGCAGGAAAATTCCCACACCAATTATCTTCCAAGGAAAGAAGGAGGATTATATAACATAGTGCTACCTACTCTTGGATATAATGCAATCTCTATCACACAAGGCTAGATTTCTAGATTAGGCGATGTGTTAGAGAAGATGAGGTATTTGAGATCCTAAAGGCTTGTCATGAGGAACCTTGTGGAGGACACTTCGCTGACAAGAGGACAGGACATAAAGTACTCTGAATAGAATACTACTAGCCGACTATATTCCAGGATGCCAAGAAGTTTGTGAAAGGATGTGATAGTTTCCAAAGGATGGGCTGGCCTCTAAAATCAGATGAGATACCATTACAACCTCAGATAGTGATAGAACCATTCGAGAAATGGGCCCTAGAATTTGTGGGGCCAATTAATCCTTCACCACAGAAAAAAGCATACATATTGGTCTACACCAATTATGTCACAAAATGGGTCAAAGCAAGGGCACTAACTAGGGCAACATAGCAGGCTGTTTCAAACTTCCTGTTTCAAGATATTTTTGTTCGCTTCGGGATACCCAAAGAGATGATGATAGATGGGGGTCCTCAGTTCACATGTCATTTTATCAAGAAGTGGTTTGAAAAGTATGGAATTCATCACAGAATCACCACACCATATCATTCACAAGAAAATGGTCAAGTAGAAAGCACCAATAAAGTCATTGATGGAATCTTAACAAAGACAGTAGCTAGCCACCAAAGAAACTGGGCTGAGAAACTTCCAGAGGTATTGTGGGCTTACAGGACAACATGGAGGAACACTATAGGCTTCTCACCATATGGACTGGTGTATGTTAAGAATCCCTTATTCCCCATATAATTTGAAATAAATACATTAAGAACAACATTGCAGGTCGATTTGGATTTGAGTACATTACAGACTCAAAGATTGAACCAGCTCAATGAGTTGGAAGAGAAATGGATGGCTACCATTCAACAGACATAAATCATTTAGGAGCAAAGAGCCAGATGGCATGATGGGTTTATTAAGAAGAAAAATTTCCAGAAATGAGATTGGGTTCTTTTTTATGATTCAAGGTTCAAAGATTTCAAAGGCAAGCTCTACATCAGATGGTTAGGTCCTTACGAAGTGGATACAATATTTGAAAATGGGACTATAAAATTGGTCACCATTGATAGAGCTAAGATGTCGTTACTGTTTAATGGGCACCGTCTAAGGTTATATCATCAACCCACTTCGAAGGAACCATTTGTCAACATTGTCGCGGACTCTAATCTTCATGTTAATACAACAGGGGAACATTCTCCTTTGTAACCTTAAAAGTTGAAATTCCAATAAGTGCAGCACTTGAAAACCACCTCTGTGGCAGTTGTTACACCTATTTGAAAAAAAATGAAATAAAAATAAAAATAAAATAACAAAATAAAAGAAAAACAAAAATAAATCTAACTGTGAAAACCCCTTTTCGGGGCGCAGTCATACAACCAGTAGCAGTTGAAAACCACTCTTGTGGCGGCTGTTACACCCATGTTTTTCTCCCCGTAATATCATCTTCCCTTTTTGATCTATGTCATAGGATGATGGTATTCATGTAATTTCCTTTTCTGTACCAATTTTTCTGATTATTATGTTTTTTGAGAATAATTTAAAAGTTGTCTTGGTTGTTACACATGTAACAGTCGACAACCAAAAATATTTTTCTTTGTAATTCATTCCATAAACAACAATAACCATGCTGGCTAAACACAACAACATGAGCGTTGCAAGCAGGATGTTGTCAATTCAACTCTTCCTCCATGTCACCTCAGGTATGTCATAAAAAATGTGAATGATTGTCATTGATGATTCGGTGATTAATTGGAAAAGTAATGATGCTTTTGTGACAGCCGTGGGTGGCTGTCACTATTAAAGTGGGGAGGGGATATGACTTGAAATCATTGAAAAAAGGCTGTAATCATAAATATCTATTAAATTCGCATGCACCTAATCAATAACAAAATTTCTAATGATGATAGAATCTGGTTGGAAAAGAGCATGTGCACGAAATTCCATTAATTTACATAATAAGCCATTTATGAGTATTAGTGTAGGGTACGATTTGGTAAATCCATGAAAGTCATCACCTTTCATCAACCTCCTTGATTGAAACCTTTCATTCTCATTGTAAACTTGTTGATTGGGATAAGCAGAGGTGCCGAGCAGTAGCGAGTTTATAGACACAATGATGTTACAGCAGGACTGAATAGCAAAGAAGTGAACTCGGAAACTCAGTGATATTATAGTATTGCTGAACATTAAGAAGAGAAATTAGAAACAAACAAAAGATATGACTGGAGCAGCGATCAGGCATGACCCAGATTCCATGGATGCTCTGCGGAATTTCCCAGAATCTTACCATATATTCAGAGATGTTGGATGGGTTGAGTTTTTCCAGAAGCTTGAAGGCTTAGACGAGGCAGTGTCAATTGACTTTGCTAAAAACTTGAACAATAATAAAACCCGAGTAAGGGGCATGTAAGTGGAGGTGACTAAAGAAATAATCACCCAGATAAATTCATTACTAGTAGAGGGGCAGAGGTGGTTTAACAGAAAAATTAATGACCCCTCCTTGAAAGAGGATTTCCTAGTGGGAGAAGAGAAACTGGAGAAGAAAGGAAGAGGAATTGATACATTGTCACTTCCTCATCCTTGGGAAGATGTTTCCTTGGGCTTGATCAATTATATCACTTTCGAGGAGAGATCCATGATAGTGTTCAAAAATCACTTTCCTCTACTTAACCACCTTCGGAACTAGCAAAGAATCAATATTCCATTCTATTTTCTAGGAAACATCAAGCACTTGGTGGAAGCAGTAAAAAAAACAGCACACCCAGAGGTATTGGAGACTAATAACGGACTCATTAAGCTAATTTTGTTGGATTCCCTAGGACAGAAAGGAAAAATTTGGGAAGAATTCAAGAGAAAAATACCAAGGACAAGCTAGGGGAAATAGACCACGACTTCAAGAGGAAGTTAGGCAGAGGTGGAGACCCACACTCGGCCTGCTGGAATTAGGATTGGGAAGAAGCCTATTAATGAACCAATTTGGGACAAAATACCAAAACAAAGAGTGAAGGTTAGAATACGTGTAGAACCCTTGCCTACGGAAGCAAAAGTTTTAGAAGAAGGAAGGCAACCTTCCTCATCAAGTAAGGACGAAACCAATGCCTTGCCTTTAGAAATTGAAAAATTAAGAAAGGAAAACGAGGAATTGAAGTGGAAATTATCTAAGGGAAAGGAAATCTAGGTTTTAGTATGCATGACATGTTTTCAAAACTTAGAAAGCAGCGGGGTATAATGCCCATAGATAAAATATCAGCCCAATGGAAGTACAAATAGAACAAGAGGAAGTTGCTATACAAGAACCTATTAATGATACTGCTGCTACACATGAACCAAAATTTAAAGAAGAGCCTCCTGTAATAATCGACCTAGAAGCTGACCCACAAGAAGTTGTGGAGGACACTCCTATTGTAGAATAAACAACAATGGACACAGAGGCGACTCTACGTAAAAATAAAGTGGGTGACCCACAAGAACCCACAGAAGAGGCTGTTGTTACTCAATAACTAGCAACAGAGGTGGAACAACCCCATGAAGCAGAGGCTGGTACACCTATTGTTGATGAAGGTATTGAATTTAGGATAACGCCGAGTCCCATCTCGGGATGGAACTCTGAGAAAATCTTGTTAATTTCTGAGTTACAAAAATGGAAACAAGAAGCAATCTCCCTTCAGGATGGGATGATTTCGCTAAAGGAAAATCAGAGAGAAATATAAATTTTACATGAAAGATGGATGGAAGCATAGTTGAATAAAGGGTGAGAGAATTACAAGAAGAAAGAAGCTTTGAAGAAACAAGAAGAACAATTGTTGTTGTTACAAGGGCAGATTCGAGACCTCACCATAGATAAGCAGAAACTTCATGACCTTGCCCTCAACTTGTTGGGTTGTAGGTGGCATTATCCATCCTATCCTATTTTTCTATGGGAACGTTACTTCTTGTTTCAATTGAAGGCCATTATGGAGGACATACCTTATTTATGTTCCTCCATTCGTATGTTTCTGGATGTTTTCCATGCCTCAAATTTTGATGAGCAAAGTTTGTTTTGTGAATTATTTTTACACAACATTATTTGTGAACATGTGAGTATGCAGACGGTTGTGACAATATTCTCTTATATGGGAGATCTTCAATTAAGGGCTTTTGTGTCCTTCATGAGGAATCATATTGAATGGCATCTTCCCATTAAATCTATGGAGACTAATGAAGAGAAGAAAACATTGTGGGTTTGGGCAGAACCAGGACAGGCTTCTGAGCTGAGACGAGAATTCAGGAGAATGCTGAGTACCCCTAGGATTAAAGAACTAGCTACCACTTATAGAAGAATAATTGTGGAGTTCCGCCTCAATCAGTTCGCAATGATGAAGAGAAGAGCCTTCATAGGGTGTTTAAAATGCACGGAAGCCAACAATGCTGAGCTATTGAAGGGAGATCCATTCTCATTCTAGAATTTCATGGTGGTTATTACATGTGTAATAGCCTACGCACATATTGTACAATCCCTTGGTGCTTTGTGGTTGGGATTGAAGTTCAATTTTCCTTTGATCTGGTTGCGAATTGAGGATTACCAGACCAATTACAAATTAATTAAGTATGAGTCAGAATCCTGGGTACAACAGTTGATTTCCAATTAGCGATACAGGTTTGTAGATGAAGACACAGCTGGGGCTTATGGTCTCACTGACCTGCACCAAAGATATTCCCATGAGAGATGAGTTTGCATGAGGACATGCAAGTATTTCAGTCGGGAGGAGATGTTGGATGCTAGTTTTGTACATTTTTCCTACACTTATCTTCCTTATGTTTCCTCATAACCATAACCAATGCGAGTATTTTTACTCCTTTTTCCTACCTTTTTACCCTAACTTGTGTTGTTTCACCTTGCTTTCGTTAATTTTCCAATTCACTAATTATTATGATATATTATACCTTTTTATGACTAATTTATGGTGAATGTTTGGAGAATACTGATGGTCTTTGTGTTGTATTTTCATATGTCATTTGTAGCACCAAATATCTTGAATATGAAGTTCACAGGATCAGTTTGGATAGTGATGTTACAGCAAAGCAATGTTGTTACACCTTCCTGTTACAGACCGACTGGCAACTGCTGTTACATTCTGCTGTTATAGACTCATTGGAAAACTGATAATACAGTTGTACCATTGACTGATCTCATCAATATTGTTGTTGATCTGTCCTCTAGCTGTTGCACTATAGCTATGTTTCCATTATGATAGTTGTAGGAGTTGTTAGCATTGTATTTTTGGGATAACAACCTAAGGGAAGTTTTGATTGTAATATTTTATTTTCTAGTCAGAACTTTATTAGGAAGTGGTTATAACTGTATGAGTTCTATTTCGATCAGCATGAGAATCATAATATTTTCATGACTAATATATCCCTGGATTTTCTGATGTAACCACTATATAGCTTTCAGCCCTAGAGACCGAGAGGTTAGTGGAGAACAACATTATTTTGGCTCTGTAATTGTGTTCAGATCAATAAATATTATGATCTTATTGTTGTTACATGTGTGATTCTATTTATTTTCCATTAAAATTCCTTCTCTACCTGCACCCTGCTAGGGAGGAAGGGCCCTCCTTCTTAGCAGGGATTGCAATGATTAAAGTATTTCTGTGCATGTAATTGTATTTCAGTTTATGTATCAATAGATTATGTTGTTGCTGTTCAACTGAGAATATATCTACTTCGATTTCTATAATTTATATGTTGTTACACATGTGATAATAGAGATACCAGCTGGGTACTTATTATGTGGCAAGCTAGACAGATCAATTGAAGTGTGATTTCAATCATGTAAATTCTTTTATTTCTACATAAGTGATTTATTTTCAGCATTTACTTCAACAACGATTTATTTTCTTTGAAATTACTTCTGGTTGTTGTATCTGCACAGACAGTGCAACTGTCATTGGAATAAACAGATGTCCTTGGATTGATAATTAAATATGTGTTGTTCAGTCATTTAATAAGTGATTTATATAGTCCAACAGGGTCTACTTTATGATCAACATGTGGTTGACATCGTTCCAGTGGAGGAGAACTTGGTTGAGAAGAAGCTTCGACATTTGGAACCAAGGGGTTGAAAATAACCAAACTAGAAAACCAATGGTTAATCTCGGTAGGGATAAAATCGCCATATAGGCAACGCCAACATTTCAAAAAGAAGGAAAAGGGCTAGGATTCCCATCTGAGGCGATTCCTTGATTGGTAAACTCAGGAACTATTTCCATTAGTCTCAACCTAAGATCAGCTAAGGATTTGTGCATGAGTGAGATGTTATCATGGGTAGTAAATTTTAGAATTAAACAAAATAATTTTAAAAGGGTAATCTAGGAAAAAGGGATTACCAGGTATCCATGAATGGAAATATACACCTTGGCGAACTAGGAACTTGACGTACTATAGATAATCTCCCCAAATGTTGTGTTCGGTGTATCACGTCTACAAGGCAGCTGATCTGGTTACCTATGATAGGTTTGCAACCTAGTGGGGTCTCCCAAAATATGCATAACGGTACGTGGGAGCTCATTCCATAGTAGCGTTGTCTAATGTGTAACCGTTTAATGAGAGTGTCTACATATACTTACCATACATGGAGCATATTCCTATATACTTCTGTACATGGGACGAGATATCACCCTCAGGATCCAACACAGGATGTTAGCAACAACTGCTACACTTAATGATGTCGCAACACGTTTCAGGACTAGACCTCAAGATCTTTGTGTTAATTCCAAATGCTCCTTGTGTTAATTTACGTTTATTCTAATGGTGAACTGAAATTAGGTTTTGATTTCGAGCTAAAAATGATTTCACCTGATTTCCTAAGACGCGGCTAAATGAGGAAAAAGAATACTTTTTATTTTGATGAAGGCTAAACTAATAAGGGAAGGGATCGAAAAGAGTAATGCATCAAAAGAAATCCCCCCCCAAACTAGCTTTCACGTTTCAATTTAAAAAAATTAAAACTCTAAAAAGTAAAGCGATTTCACTTTCACTATCCCAAATGCAACTTAATCAAAAGAAAAATGATTTAAACTTTCACTAATATGCACTTAAATCATTTTTTTTTCACTTTGAATGATGAAAATGAAATTGATGCAATTATTTCACTTGAAATATTTCACTTATTGAAAAATTTTAATCGATTTTTCATAAGAAATTTAAAAAATTAGCCTTTCAATGCAAGTGATTTTATGCATTTAACGAAAATTAATTCTTAAAATGAAAACTTTAACAGAAGAAAAACCCAATTTCTTTGAACAAGCACACAGTCCACTACTGCCCTACAATAGAGAATTGATATTTCTTCATTGACACAAGTAGTAAACAGGGATTTTAATTGACTTTCAAGAACAAGACTCAACTAACAAAAACATTTGCCACTTAACTCACAAAACCAATTTGTGCTTCTCAAAGAGACTGGAGACACTCAAAGCTAGAAATAATGTAATCAAAGCAGAGAAAATATATCAAAGATCAAGACACACAAAATATTTTCAAAAATAGAATGAAAAATATCTATTTTCTAACACCAACATGACCCAATACCTTACACCAGTGGGTTGCGGCATGAACGTTCCAATAAAAATCAGCGTTGGCAGTGAAACTATGTATATAAAAAGACATGTTAGGATAGGACAAGAGAGATAAAACAAGAAATATCTGAAAGGAAACTTTAGAACTGATACTTTAAAACTCTAATAAGATAAAATATAGGATAAAAAACAAGAAAAACAAGCAGTAGTTCAGTGGTTGGCCAAACTAATCACGAAGACAAAAAAAAGAAGAGGGTGAATAGGGTGAAAGATCGCCATTGGTGTCACCAATTTGTTACACATGAAAATCCCTTCTTTGGAAATAAGTGATCCCGTTAGCCCAATTAATTGGTCTAGTAACAACCGTGATAAAAGATAGAAGCATCTCTAGTTTAACGTTGAAAAGTAAAGTGAGAGAGAGAGATTGCCTACCTCACTCCTTAGGCAGTCGTTTCCTCAGTGTCAATGTTGATCCTTTCACTTCCAGGCTCATTCTTCACTATGATTTTTATGTACGAATACCTGTCAATAATTTCACACGAACAAACATGAAAGATACATATTATATATATTTCAAAGAAAACTAGACGAAAAATCAAGGAGTATCAAGTTAAACCAATTAATATTAACATATTTATGGGAAGAAAACTATAATTTTTATTATAAAATTATCAAAGGAAAGCTTACAATTGGTGCCTTGATGTTGAAGGCCTCCTTCGGAGTGGTAATCCAAGTCCAAGCCATGCTCTTCAATATCTTCTCCTTCTTTGTCAAATCCGCAACATGTGGGTATAATCAGGTAGAATTAAGGAAACGAAAAATGACCAACCAAAACTCTCTTGCATGGAACTCTCTTATAGTAGATCTGATGAGGTTAAGGATCCACTACTCAGGGGGGGAGTTCTTATCTCTAAGGGGAAAATATTTGGAGATAATATCAAGAGCCAAACATGGGAGTATTCAACCATATACTCAACCAACAACTACCAGAACTCTTTTCTCGAGAATTCTATAGGGTGAATATTCTACTCCTTTTTTGGAAAACTTGCCTGAAAAGTACCATCGCGAATTTACTACTGAATTCCCATGTTGGAAGCATTGTTCACATGTTAGGGACAAGGTGACAAGTGCAAGCTTATCAAGGGGAGGACCGCACTAGGCTTGTAAAACAAGTTTTTTTACAGACTCTGTAGAAAATATTCAAGAAATTTCTCTTTTAGGTCTTCACGGATATCTTAAGCATGTTTTCTGGGATGAACAAGCTTATACAGATTTTTTCACTTTGTGACGTTTGTGACATGAGCGACACAGAAGATGACAATTGGGATAAAAAATGACGAATGCGACAAAATATTGTGTAACACAGTGCGGGCTAGCCCATTGTGCAATTGTGCAGCTTAGGAGGTCAAGGCTTGAGCTTGAGGGTAGGGATTGTGTAATGCTCAGTTGAGACCAGGTTGGTGAGATGGATTGCTCAATTATGGAGGCCAAGATCTAGGCTTGAGCACTAAAACTGTGTAATGTATAGTCCTAGGAGGAAGGAACTGTGCATTGTGTAGTGTCAGGAGGAAAGGTTGTAGCTTGAGGGTTGGGACTATGCATTTTCGATTTCAGGGAGGTTGAATGAGGCTAAGTTGCTGGGAAATTTTAGAAATTTGACTAATTGTGGCATCAGTGAAACTAATGTAAAAAGTGGTAGGACTTGACTGTGATAACAACATTAGACACTTGAAACACAACATAGATCATCCAAGGCACATGAAAAATTCATTTACCTCAGTGCAACAACCTTACGACAACTTATGACAAGTGCGACACTAAATATACACTTTACTTTGACCATGATGACACTTGTGCGAAAATGCTTAAAATTTTTGAAATGAGTGCGACATATGTATACATCATAATATCAACTAATTTTCACAAAGATAACCTCTTGAAACCACCTGAGAAAGATTATTTATGATCAAGAATGATTTGAAATGATTAGGGAGTGATCTAGAGGATCCAAAAGATGCTCAAGTTTTGGAAAATGCTAAAAATATCAAAGTTTTCAGATTCTTTTGAAACAAGCCCCATTGCACATTTACATCTTTTTGAATCCGACACAAGTTGAATGTCCAAAATTTGACTTCGTTTGAATAAGTTATGCAAAGTCAAATTTCTAGTCTAAGAAGGGAAAAAAGTAAAAGCTCAATTAGGCAAACTCAGGGTTAACACTCAGGGTTCCAGAAATAAATAGTCAACTCAAGGTTACAATAGTCAAGGTTCCAAGATAACACGTGGCATCTTGAGAGCTCGACAAGTGTCACAATGTGGTTAGTTGAATTCAGACCAGCTACATGGCAACACATGGACCTACTAGAGGGTGACATGTGGCTTGTCATGGTTGGTCAAAATTTTGTATGGCTTGACTAGAAACCCTAAGAAGATTTGAAAAACCAGCCTTTCTATAAAATATCTTGAGCCTTACCACTACATAGTTAGAAATTATTGATATGTGTAGTGAAGATGTTATATTTAAGGTGATATTCCGACGAGTTGGGGGAAAAGGTTGGAGGAGGCCGCCAGTTTTGGTGGCTTTCTAACCTTGGCATTGGTTAAATATTACATAATGTGGGAATGTATTATATCTACTCCACTAGCACAATGGATATGACATAAAAAATTATTTGAATACATTCATTGTATATGGTTGTGGTGAAGGGTGGCAGGTCCATTGACCTTGCCACCAAATCGTTTCAAAATTTTAATTATATTCAATGTAACAACAAAACACGAAAGTTAGGTCCCTATAATACTAATCTATCCCCTTATTTTTGTTAGTATAGCCCTCTTATTGTTATTATTCTACCCCTGTAACCCCCATATTGTTATTATTTTTCCCTTACATTATTATTTTTAGGTCAGCTAGGATTATATTGTGACCCCATGGACTCATATATATAGAAAGGAGGTTTTTTAATTTGTATCATCCAAGAATTTTTCATTTATGTAATGTAAAGGATGTTTGCCCTCGAAGTGGATTATTTCTAAGGTGTCGATCTCTCTTTTATTCTATTTTTGGAGTTGTTTCATAACACCAAAAATATCACATTAAATCATGCTCAATGAGGATCTAACCCCAGACCTAGGGTTTTATAACCTGGGTGCTCAACTATTGAGCTATGGGTCATTTTTTTGTCTATTTCACAGTGTCATTTCCTTTTAAGTGCATCATATAACATTTGACTTATTTTAGCCATTTGGAAATCATTTTGAGCATGGAAAAAGTCGAAATAGGGGTTTTGAGGCATTCTGAATGCCCTGGTACCATTATTTTGACAATCGAGAGATTATATTTTAATGTAAAATAATTTTGAGAATTTTTATTAAAGAGTTCTCCCCACTGAAGACTAGGTCCAAAGATGTAGGCTTGAAGATAGATGAACTCTGTTATCAACGTGTTGGTGTTATTGTCTCTTGTGTGATTTTTTTATTTGCTGCAATTTCCTTTCAAGTTGTCTATTTATTTTAAATTGAGCTATTTTTAATGGTTATTTAATTAAAAGTGAACACTTTTAAGAAATTAATAAACCAATATCAATTTCAATCGAGATTTCAGATCAATTGGTATCAAAGCTGGTTATTGATAGCTTGGTTTTTGGGTGTGCACGTTCACCAGGTGAAGAAGAATTTGTGAAAGTAGACATGGCTAAAATCTTAAAATGAGGAAGGTTACAAGAGTTGGAGGACATGAGCCACAATATTCAACTAGAAAATGCATAGCTCAAGAAATTTCTCAAATCCACAAATGACGAGAAGCGAATATTACGTCTCGAGCTGCGAAAGGAAAAGAACGAGCAAGTTTGTGAAAATTATGCGATACCTCCTATAATAAAAAAATGGAAATATGTGTGTACATTTAGAGAATACATCATATGTCCAAACCACTCAAGATGATATTGGGGATACCTCCTATGTGCCAGCGATGCAAGAAGATCGGCAAGAACCTTCATTTGGAAGTAAGGCATGCGAGATGTCAGGTGGAAAAATGAATAAAGAATCTTCATGACATGCATGTGCCAAAGGCAATAATCCAAGGTATAATAAAGTTACTAGTTCTAGAATTCCTTTTGATTTTAGGAATATTGGCAATCTGAAAATTTTATGGTATAGAAAACCTTGCACTTTTTGTGGGTTATCTAACCATTGTGTTTCCAAGTGCTTGAAGAGAGGAAATTTATACAGGAAGATGATGGCCATGAGAAAGGAGGAAAATTATGAAGAAATTATTCCATGTTTTCATGATGAGAAGAAAGATCTAAAACTATCATGATCGCACTGCAAGAAAGATGGCCGTGATAGAGAACATTGTTGGAAGATACACTCTGAACAAAAGCCTTATCAATTCTGAGATCATAAAATGATCTGAAATGGGTGGATAACTTGTTATTCTTTTCAAGCACCTCCCGCATAGTTAAGCAACCTAATACCTTGCTTATACTTTACTGTGAGGAATTGAATTCTTGATTTAGGTGTATGTGTTTTTAAACTACTTTAATGCTTTAAGTGTGAGGAATTACACATTTGTTTTTGTTGATATTAATCATGTAGAACAACCATAAAATGCAGCAAATAATCATCAACACATGAAAACAATTTTAACAAGTTATCCACCCATTTTAGATCAGATGGTATCATAGCACTAGGTTTCTTTCTTGACAGAGCACTAGGTTGTTTTCTTGATAAAGCACTAGGTTGCTTGTTTGACTTGAAAGGTGTTCAACAATGCAAAGAATTTAATTTTTTGCAAATTGACTAATGCTTACAAGTTTAATTTTGCTAGAGGTGAAGGGGAGCTATTGTTAGCTAAGTTCAGAAGAGGACAGGAAAGAGGAAGGTTGAAAGAATTCTGCTTACCCAAAGGACCTCAAGGCAACCCTTGAAGCACAATCCCTCTTGAATATAGTTTGCAAAGGGTCATTTGAAGAAGAGATACAAGTTGTAGAAAAGAGTTTGAATCTACAACCATACTGCTTAGAAGCTTTGTCAAATTGTTTTGAAGCTTTGTGAATTTTTGTTGAAGTTATTTAGTTCATTTACATAATGATGACAACTTTTTCAAGTGAGGTTTAAAAATACTCTTTTATAAGACTCTTCGATGAAGAGATGAAGCGAGACTTCTACATACTGAAGGATATGGTGCAAATTCTATATGAAGATAGAAGAGAAAGCAGTAGAACTCATCACCAATTGGTTCTATGAAGCAAAAGAAAGAATCACTTATTCAAAGAATGCATGAGATGGAGATACAGTTCCAACATGCCCAAGAGGCTTTGACCAAGCACATGTGTGAAACATAGGTAAATCACTCAATTTTCTCTTCAGAAAGATGTGTAGGTTCATTTGAAAATCACAATAGAGGTATAGGGTGCAAGTTGATGTTAAAAAAGGGCTATGAAGGGAAGGGTCTAGGAAAACATGCAAAAGACATGATTGATCCTATTTTGGTTAAGGAAAGGCCTAATAAGTTTGGTCGAGGATATGTTCAATCTTATGGAGAAAATTCTACAGCCATGAAGGCATTTGAGACAACTCCAAAACTAATTTTTGTTGCACGTTCTAAACCACAAACATGTCAAGTTGTTTTTCAAGTTTAATGCCATTGTTTGAAGCCTATGTTGTAGCAAGATGTTTGTAGACATGCAACTTATGGTGAGCAACAGGGTTCTGGCAGCTATCAAGACATGAACATTGGTGTTGGTATTCAAAATAAAGCTGGAACCTCTACAAGTTCATCTCCTCAAGAACGTAAAAAAGATGGACATGAAAAGCAACATGTGAGGTATAATTCTTCCCATATTCCAGTTGATTATGTTTATGTTAAGCATGGAAAATTTGCATGCAAGAATGGAAGAAAGAGTTATTGTTCCTAATGTTGTATGTATAACCATGATGTTTCAAAATGTTGGAAGAGGATGAAGGCATACAGGAAATAGTTGAAGCGAAGGAAACTTGCTCAAAAAGTGCAAAAGACTTGCACACATTGCCAAAATAAGGGACATGTTGTTTCCCAATGTTGAACATTCCAACCAACTAATCATCCCAAGCATTTTAAGAAAGAGATAGAAATACTAGCGAAATTGGAAACAAAGATTCCACCATTGATGTGAGAACAAATGTTTCACCTAAAGAAGATTTTCAGCAATAAATATCACCATGGAAGTGGCTTGGTAACAAGTGGTTTGACTTCTTAACTCAGTAAGACATACATTCATTCGTACATATGTAAATTTTAGTCATGTATTCATTTCTGTTAGAAAATTATGTTTGTTTGAACCACCTTGGATCGATGATCAAGGACATGATGTTCAACTACCTTCATTTGAATAATTCTCGCTAGAACATTTCTGGGCAAGCTTAAGGAAGACATAGTTCTTGACAAGAGGATAAAAGCATCCAAGAAGGGAAGTTTTGACTACCTTCGAGTTGGGGCTTAAAGGCACTAAGATAAGCAAGGTTAATTGTAAGGAGGTTGGAAATGTAAGGGTGATATACTCTCATTTATTGAACAGGTAATCATTATTTTGGGGTCCTGTTGTACTATACAATAACCCTCCCTTTTTCTTAATTTTAGAATAAAATTCATTTAGAAATAGGGTCCCTTTTTTCTTTTTATAGAAATAAAATACTTAGAAATAAAGATTCATTGTTTTGAAAAATCTCATCTTTGTTTATATACAAACCAAATACAAACATTCAAAACTTCCGATCCGATCAAGTATAAAAGACCTTATCATAAGAAAATAAGTCAAAATGTAAAAGTCCTATGAACAAGTAATCGGAAATCGGAAATCGGAGAAATCCTTAAAAGAAGTTTCATATACTTGTTTAAAATCCTCCGATGCGATTAGTTCGATCGCAAAACTTTGATAGCAAAGGGTTTAAATTTATCTATTTATATATCTCCGATGCGATGCGATCAATCACAATCGCATGATCGGAGCATTCTCTAATAAGCTCTTTGCGGTCAATTTCAAATTCTTCGATGCGATGCGTGCTTATTATAAAAACACTTTTCATAAGGAAAACAAACATTTTTCTGTTTAAATAAATATAAAAAAAAAACTTTTATATGGTGGACCCCACCATCGGAAATCGGAGAAAGCTGTTAACAATTTTTTTCGATTGAAACTTCCCGATCGCAATCTATAACCATCGAATCGGAAATCGGAAAAAGTTTACAATCGCAATCGGCAAATCGAAAAATTTGTATTTTGATATTTATGTGCCATTCGAAAACTTTCGATGTGATTGATAAATGTCATTTATTACATTCGAAAAGTTCAGAATAGGTGAATATTATAATGTTTCACAAGCGCCAAATCTCCATTTGTACGAAGACATTCAATAGAAAATCGAATGAATATTGGTTGATGATTTGGTTTTTAATACGTGAGTGTGACCCAAAAATAACATTTACGTGCTATACGAAACCAATAAATAACGAATCATTTATTCATAAACGTTCCGTTCAAGTTGCTTGTTTGTCACAACTGAAAGTTTATTGTTTTGCAGAGCCAAGGAACAACAAACCCTTTCATTCACAGACAAAGGGAAGTAATAGCAAACGCATAAATGTCAAAGAGAGCGAGAAGAGCCAAGACCGTTGTTCCTGTTAAGTTTGTTGAGACTCCTACAGTTTCAAAAGAAAAGCCCACAAAACTGAGATTAGTCACAGATACATCATGCCAAGGGCTCGAGAGAATGACGTGGGAAGGAGTCTACAATCTATTGGAGAAAGAAAACCCCAAAGTCACAGTGGAAAAGGCATCAGTTCCAGATGAAGATAGCTCAGATTCCGACTCTGAGATTACTGAAAAAACACTTGCAAATTCATTTTTGCATCGAATTGCAGCCAGAGCAAGCATCATGCCTTATTACGATGTAATTCGATGGTTCATCGACAGTGTGAAGATACAGGACAGAACGTTTGTTTCAGCTTCTGGAGTGTCTTTTGGGTTGTTTAAAGTAGAAGACATTAAGGCAATGTATCACCTTCCGGATCCGCAGAAGGTGTATAACAAAGAATTTATCAAAGAGTTCGCTGATAATAATAAAGTCCAATCTGATCCTATCAAAGATTGGAGGAAAAATCCAGAGAAACACAGAAATGAAGCATCCAGTATGTATTCTGTAGATTCCCTCTTACCTCCGTATTGCTACGCCGCTGCCATGATGTGTAGATTATTTGGCAATAATAATTCAGCTAGGTTTTCTATACAAATGGTCCCATTAATCCTAGCTGCTGTCAATTCCGACATTATGGATTGGGCTATTATTCTTTCTGATAGAATGGCTAATAGAATACTCGAGTACAGACAAGATAAAACTGCTGGAAATTCCACTCCTTTTTTCTTTTGTGCCTATACTATAGATGCTCTTTGTTTTAATTCCGAGTTTCCCTTGTTTGGATGGAAATGGACTCCCAAAGACCCTACCCCAATTCATATATATCATAAACTTCTTTGGAAAGTTCATTTTCAAGATAATGTGTATAGAATATGCCATGGTTTATTTATCCCTATTTTCCAAATCATTTTCAATCGTTTCCCTCCTAGATTCTCTGATAAAGCTAAAGCCGACTTATCTGCAATAGGAGATCAGTTTGGAGAGGAGAAATTTACATACATCAGGATTTTTGGTAGTATTGTGGAACCACATGTTCTTCCTCTTATTGTTCCAGACAAACTTCTCGCTCAAGAAATTTCCTATCAATTAACAGTTGAAGGAATATCCAGATCTTTAAACAACAGTAAGAAGAGAATGTGGCCTCAATTTCCATTCAATTGTGGTCAGTTTACTTTAAATGACTTCAAACATGCTGAAAAGGAAGTCGCCAAAATAAAGGGTTGTAAATTCGCAACCATTCCAGGGAGACAGTATGATCCTTGACAGATAGCCTTTAATGTTACTGCTTTAGTTTCGATTGCTCGATTTGAGCATGAACCAGACCAGTTTGATGATTTGTTTTTTTCGTTGAATAATTTTCCTCAAATTTATGATTTAGCCAAGTCTAAATTTTAGAAGGAAGAAATGAATAAATTTTTGTTATTCAGAAGTCAAAGACTGTTGAGAGTTCCTCTAGACCAACTAAGAATTCCGATACAAGGGTCAAAGACAGAGGGTAAATCTGGCGAAACGCCAGGAGAAACATCTGAAGGTAAAGTCACTACACAATCAATTATTAACCAGTCCACTGTACATACTGAGAAAAATAGCACTGATGGCAAACCTGATGACAAATCCGATCAAAATACTGATAAGCAGTCCACTGTTCAAACCATAGAAATATGCACAAGTACTGATACTAATGTGCATAATCAAAAAGGAGGATCAGATAGCAAAACCATTGAGCAGGGAGCAAATACAGAGAAAGCAGACACGCAATCGGGAGGAAAATAAACTACTGAGAAAATTATAAAATCTGCTGATCTTAATGTTTCCTCTCAATTATTGAAACAATATGATCAATTCGCTCAGCAATTGGGACTGCAGGATAGAGATAAAGAGCAAGTAGAGCAGGATGTCGAAATCATTCCTGAACATCCAACAGGGCAGATTATATTAAAGATTGAGGATATCCCTCCTTTAGATGTATTTTATAGCCCTAAACACAAGGTTGTTGTTAGAAGACAGAGAAAAAGAAGGAAGACAGATCAGGACATGTTTTCTACTCCATCGGAAGAATTTATGAATATTGTTTACAAGAACACTGAAGTGAATCCATCTCAGGATCTCACTAAGTTGTCTCAATATGCAGGGGCATATAGTGCTGCAACAATTGATAAAGCTGCAGAAGTTTCTCAAATGATGACTCAGAAAGATCTCTATATAGCTTCACTTGAAGAGAAAACTAAGGAAAGTCAGCAAAAGGTTGCTCAATTGCAACAACAACTACAAGATCAAGAACCCAGGTCCAAAGAGTTAGAAGAACAGCTGGCCGAAGAAAAGAAGAAAGTTGATGAATAGGTCTTAGGCAAATAACAACAATTGAATGAAGAAATTTCCAGGTTACAAGGTTTGTTACAAAATGAAAAGAATGCGAAGATTGTACAAGAAAAGGAGTTTCAAACATCTTTAGATAGGTTCAAAGATTTCCCGAAATTAAGTGAATTCAAATCGGAAGCCCTTGAAGCTAATAAACTGTTGTCTCAACAATTGAATGAATTTTGTGCAAAGCTATCACAGGCAGAACCATTTTGTGATATTACTTCATCCTTGATCCGTAACATCATTACTCTCAAACAAGAAATTGATGATGCTGATGAAAAGATTTCTGAATTTCTCAATTGGCAAGATACAGAAATAAGAAGAGAAGCTAATCTTCCTAGAATAGAGGAAAGACATAAAGAAATATTGTTTACAAAATGGGAACATCAGATAATGAAAGCTGAGATAGCAATATCAAGAGCCAGGGGCATGATGAGTAATATCACGCAATTTATCAATGACAGCTTGTATTCAATCAATCTTATTTCAGACTGTGTTCCTGGCAGTTTGCCTAAAGTGAAAGAAACTGAAAACAGATGGAGAGAAGAAATGGTGAAGAAAAGTCAACAAATTGACAAACTTCAAGCAATATCCTGGGAAAATATGTGGACTTATTTAATTAAGCCAAACAATCAACAAATGGCTATTAAATTCCTTTCAAATGCTGTCGACTGTTTGATTCTAGAATTTTCCGATGCCACCTACGATGGACAGTTGCATTCCGAGATGAGTCATCCACTGAGGCTCCAAGATATGCTGAAGATTTGTAACTTGGTTACATCAAGCGAGAAAGAAAAGCAATGAATCAGTTTCATTTAAGATAGCATTTCTGTTTTTAATTTGATAGATTGTAGCAGTAGTAGTAGGATTTTGTTATGTAATTTCTTATTTAAATCCCTCTCATGCATTTAGAGAGGGATCCGAAGTTGTAATATTTTTTGGACTTGGAGCTTACATTTCTGTACTCCATTCCCACTTATATTTTATAAAGGATCACATCTGGTGATTTTGTGCTGAAATTATCTTTGAAGTGATGCATTTCTGTACCTTTGGATTTAATTTTACATCGGAGTTACTGGATTCGAATATCAGATTTCATTTGACAGTCTTCAAGATGAATGAGGTATTTCTATCTGTTCACTGTTGATTTCCTTTGTTATATGATATTCGCTTGAAAATTTGCTATCATTTATATATTTTTTTTTTTCATAACATTTCCTTTTATATATCATTTATGAGTATAATTGAAATGTCATCTTTCATAAGCATATATAAATGGTATACAATGATGAATGCAATATGCTAATATAACTCTGTTTAATTTCTTAAATAGAGTTATCTTTATTCGTTTCTACACATTTCAATTTAAATAATAATACATTTTCATGGTTATTGTTAAATTGGAACAATCTTAAGTTGTATTCACATATAATTACCCGGGTTAGTGTTAGAATTTCTTTATCAGCATTTAGTTTAATTAGATAGTTTTATTTCAGTCAATTTAGTCCCATTTCCACTCATCCATATCAACCCCTCACCAACCCATTTAGATATAAGGAAACTGGTCCTTTAAATCCAGTCGGAGCCACCATACCAAATGGAAAAGGAGCTGTCCTAAGGTCCAGACCGGATGGTTTTCCCCAATGTTTGAAGCAGAGATTTTCTAGGCTTCAACATTTTTGGCGCTAGAAGGAGGGCATGAGCTATGAATGGCAAGTAAATATTTATCCACAGGCCATTCTGAGAGGAAAACACCCTCATTAACTTCTTCAATTTCTTCTGAAATTCAAAATCCTAGAGAAGAAATTGCGGAGAATATTCATACACCCACTACCAAAATCTCAAAATATTCAGATAAGCAATCTCCTGAGTCTCCTGAAGTTCAAGATTTAATCCATAAATTGAAAGGATTCTCATTATCTCTTGAGGAATCTGAAATATCTGAAGGTAGTGTAAGCTCAAAATTTATTCATTCGAAACCTCTTACTACGCTGCAAAGTGAAAAAATTGGTATTCCTCCGAAAGAATTTCCTTTACCTAGTAAGGGAAAAACAAAAAGAATTCAATCGGAAACAGAAAGTGATACAAGTTCATCATCTCATATTCAATCACCTGTTTCCAAAACCACAACTCAACAAAGTGCAGTTGTTTCATCATCATCTACTCAGTCATCATCGATCTCAACATCATCTATTCCAACAACTTCTATTCAAACACCACCAATTACTACTACTCCTCCAATAGTCGTTCTGATAATGGCTAGACCATGGGCTACTCCAGGGGCAGTCAACATGGCTGCACCTTTACATGATTTACCAGACAATCCTGGAAAATGGCTTCCAAAATTTAGTCCATATCTTAACATCCAAGCTAAAGAACATATCAATAACTCTATGTTGGTTGTAAATTTGAATGGAGTCACACATGAAGATGTTGTAGTCAGACTATTCCCTTATACTCTTCAAGGAGCAGCAGGATCATGGTACTTTTCATTACCTTCGGGATCCATAACAAGTTGGGACATTTTTGCAGATCATTTTTTAACCAAATTTGGAGATGACCGATCAATAGCTACTTTACTCAATAACCTCTCAAATTTGAAGATAGAACCCAAGGAACCCATTAAAGAATTCAATGCTAGATTCAAAAAACTCTTGAACAAAATCCACACAGATTCACAGCCCAGTGAACAGGTCAGAATAGAATGGTACATAACTTCCTTACCCTCAAACATAGCAATTTTTGTGGACAGAGCTGCAAAGCCTACGTTAGATGAGAGTATGAAAGGGGCTATTGCAGTGGAAAAACGAATTACTTCTTTAGAAAAGAAAAACGCTATGGAGGAAAGGAAATCGAAGAAATTCAGCTTCAAAGATGATTCAAAGAAAAAGGCCAAAGATCCATACGACATGGAAGGTTTACAGAAAGTTCTTAAAACCATGTCAAATGAAATGGTTGAAATTAAAAAACAAGTAGCTGAAACTTCTACCAAAAAACCATTCCGAAATTTCAGAAGAAACCAAGTTGAATCTAAACCTCCTAATGTAATCTCTAATGCAGAATCAGAGGAAGAAGAAGGAGAAGAGGATACATCTTTAATATTAGATGAGGAAGATGAGAATGAAGAAATCGTTGAATTACATGGAATGTGGGATTTTATTCTCCCTAATTCTGATAGTGAGGTAGAACAAGAAGCTATGCCTGTACGTACTAGGAGTAAATATACAACAGAGCCTATACAAACATCTCCTAAAAAGAAAATCACAACTCCAAGTACCAAAGATAAATCCCCTGAAAAGAAAGCTTCTCCATTACCTACTCAAAATCAGCCATCTTCTTCTAATCCTCCCACATCGACAACAAAGACTTTAGTGGTATCAGATCCTATGGAGTACAACATTGTCGAAGATATGAAAAAGATTAAAGCCAACATTTCCTTACATGAACTCAACAAGCTAAAACACCAGCAGAAGTTGCTATTGAAAGAACTAAACGCTACGCCAATTGCTCCTTTACCAAGTGGTGTAGTTGCAAAAGTAGCTAGGGGAGCTGGTAAGCCACTAGATAAGGTAGATGCTACTGATACTGTGCTCATTGGAGAAAAGTAAAATTCTCAAACTTCTCCTTTTCTTTTGACTTATGAAATGTACAATAATAATCTGCATAATTGTTTGATTGATTCTGGAGCTTCCTCCAATATAATGCCTACTTCTGTTTGTGCCAAATTGAATATCGAACCACAGAAATCGGCAGTTTATATTGTTCAATTGGATCGCTCTAAAGTTCAAGTTGTAGGAGAAATCAATTCAGTTACTATCAGATTAGCTTCCGATCCTAGAATTTTCCAAAGAATTGATATTTTTATTGTTGATGTTCCTGAATTCTGTGGATTAATTTTAAGCAGGGACTTGTCTGCGAAACTTAATGGTTATATCTCGACTAGTTATTCACATATGTGGCTTCCCTACAAAGGGAAACCAAATCAAATCAAAATCGAACGAGAAAAACATATGACACACACTGTCACTGAATTTGAACAACCTAATGAACCTGTGGCATTCAACAACAATATTCTTGGAGGTTATTCTGCTGAATCATTTCTTGGAAACTTTGAAGCACCCCAATCACCTTTTTCTGTAAATACTTTTGTTTCTCAAATAGAAAATTTTTCACAATCCGATTCTTCTAGAATTGTAAATACTTCTGATGTAATTGTAGATAAGTCAATAGATAAGTCTTTATTTTGGTCGTTATATTTTGATGGATCAAAGTCTAGTGATGGAGCTGGAGCAGGATGCATTTTAATCGATCCAGATGGAGAGAAAACCATGCTGTCATGTAGGCTATAATTTGAGTGTACTAACAATACTGCAGAATATGAAGCCTTGGTTCTGTTGGGGTTCCCATGTTTTGGCCAGGTTGACAGAGACCAAAAGATGAGACAACATAGAACCACTTTCAGACCTTAGGATCTAGCCCTCCTAGGTCCAGAGAGGGATCTCTCTATGCTTATCAAAGGATATATGTCTTTGAAGTTCTCAATTGTGATTTTAGGCTAGTTATAGGCTCAAGGTTGTTTGTTTGATTGTTTGAGTTTGGTTGTTGAGAATCAGGAAGGAAGGTTTCATCGTAAGACAAGGATGGGTAAAGAAGGAAGCTAGGCAAGGATAGATAACTCAGGGAACATCAAGGCCATTGGGCAATGGAGTCAAGAAAGGATTTACTTATGTTCAATGTGTAAGCTTCAGTTGGGCTAGTCATCTAGAGCATTTGGATCTCAAAGACTGATTGGTGGGATGGAACACTAAGGGATGAGAATGAAGGATGGAAAACCATCTGATTCCGTTTATAGATCAGGCCAGAGGTCATTTAACTCCAGGCCTGCTTGGACAAAACCATAGGCAACACAAGGGGTCTTGAAAAGGTTTGTATAGGAAGGGCAGGTTATGAAGAGGCAGCGACAGGCTTTAAACCTCTCAATGTTCCTAACCTCTTTCAATTAAATCTTAACAAAGACATCTGAACACTGATTCTATCAACTTGCACATCAGAGAGCAGGCAATAATCATCCACTACACTGGTTTAGTCAATTAAAAACAATATTAAGATACACATAAGAGCAAAAAACATTAAAGACTGAGAGAGCTGGGACATAAGGTACCTAACAAGGGTAAATCTTATGTCATGCGTTCAGATGTCAGTCAGAAGAACATGAAATGAAATGGAAATAAACACAAAGATAAGAAAAACATCACCAACTACTGTAGATCAGGATCCAATGAAAACTTCTTATCATGTTAAACACAACACCAATCAGGTACATCACTGCCCAAAGATTTTACATTCAGCCTGAATACATCATATTTCTCAGCCTGTCATACAACTATTACACAGGAAACTTGGCTCGGGACAAAAATGCTTGCAATTCACTGATAATCCAACAACAACCATTACAATGATATCCCTCTGTGCTTTATAGCAGAAGAGACACACATGACCGACTGAGGAGGTAGGTGAATCTTAAATGTTACATTTAACTCAACAATGAATGCATGGCCGAGGCCCATTCTGCTTAATACACTATATATTTAATCATTGTCACCTTCCTCGTGAAAGAAAGATCTTCTCCGGATACGATTTGACCCTTTGGCTGTAGTACTCCAGGTGATTTGATCCAAATAAAAGAACTTGCTGAGAGGTCTGCCTCATGGGTGTTAGATTGTTTTGAACTATAGCTGGGACGGAAAACTCCTTCAGGGACACGGCGCATAATAAATACTGCATGGGAGACCTGTCCTTTATGGAAAAACATTCTACTAATAAGAAAACCTTGATATTACCTCTTATTGATGTTCAGGATCTCCAGAATCGATCCTCGGGGTCTTCAAAATGATGCTTTGCCTCTTTAAACCTTCGTTTCAGGGCTCAAGATCTTCGTTGACGCGCATTAATCCATCTGCTCTGTACTGAAAATCCTTGCTGCTTCATGACTGCCTCTGTCGAGTTAGCTCGAGCTTTTAATGGCGCCGGCAAGATTTTCGGCGTTTGAACTCCGCTTTCCTTTAATGTAAGTCCTGACAGCCCCATTCCTTGACTTTCCTGATGGTACTGGTTCATTGGATTTGATCCTGACTGCGCCACTTGCCATTGAGGTAGTACATTGAACAGAGGTGGTCCTCTTCCTCTAGAAACTCTGCAACACGGAAAATTTGTGAAGAAACAGTGGACGGAGCAATGGACGCAGGGTGAACTAAATGGTGGTGCGGCGGTGGCGGAAACAACGGTATTATGTAAACGCACGATGAAAATGCAGTGAAGTGGTGGAGTGCACGGACAATAGGGTTTGGTGTGAATATGCAGCACAGACCGTTAGATCCTGGCCTGGAGACGAAGATCAACGGTGGAGACTGATCCGGCGTAACCATACATAAAATAGGCGTAACATACAAAACACATGAAATGCAATGGAAATGAATGTAAGAGTGGGACCCAATGTGGTGGAGGGCGATTAGATCTGAGCCATCAGATCAAGGAGGAAACGGGCGGTCAGGATTCAATCGCACAATCGCAATCAGAGGTCGGAGCGGGGAGCAATCGTGATGCACAACACGAATGTTCCGATTGCGATTGGGGAGACGCTGCGATTAAACACCAACCGTCGGATCTGGGATCAGATCGACGATCCACGTCTAATCGGAGGGAGATGGAGAGGGGCAGCGGAGCAGCGATGCGACAGCGCCGAGCCGTTAGATCGGTGGGAGAATGGATGGCTGCGATAGAATTGGAGGACGGAGAGAAGGCTTGCGAATGCGATTGGGTGGGGCAATGCGATTGAGCGCTGGGCGTCGGATCGCGGAACAGATCAACGGCTCAGATGCAATCGGGGGACAGTGCGATCGGGGAAACGGAAGACAAGGTTGCAATTGATCGGAGGGTGCGACATGGGTGTTGTGATTGCGATGGGCAGGGGGCTTGCGATTAGCACTCTGCCATCGATCTTTACGACAGATCAACGGACCACAACTCATCGCGAGACTTCGTGTTAAAAACCAATCGCATCGGGGCTCTTTGCTGTAACAAAGGAAATGCACCCGCCGGTAGTTCCGATTGCGATTAGCGCCTGGGACTTAAGCGCTTGGTCCCAGCGCGGGGGCATGTGTGGGAAGTGGTTAAGGGGCCAGCGGAAAAGGGGCTAGGCCTATAGCATGGTCGGAAAGTGGGTTTTTTGCCCATTTTAATGGGTTTTAAGGGATTTTAAAGGGAAACGATAAGGGGAAAAAAGGGGAAAGAAGTTAAACAAAGGGAAAGAGGAGGAAATTAAAGGGGATTTTAGGGGTATTTGAGGGGTAAATGGGGAAATAGAAGGGGAAGACAAGGGGGAAGAAAAGAGGCTAAATGAGGGAAGAAATAAAGGGAATTCGGACAAAGGGAAAGAGGGGGGAACTGATGCATGTTGCAGGGGTAAAGGAAGGAATGATAGGCCCTTTTTTAGCAATTTACTAGCAGAGGGGGATTTGTATTAGGCAGAGCAATTGAGAGACTTCAAGGAGGATGGATTTTCAGGGGAAAGGCATTCCTTGAAGACTCAAGAATGATTTAGCCCCTTATTTGCTTGTCAAAAATTTCATATGGGGGCTAACAGTGGCTCCACATGGGGATGGCTTCTTCTTGAAGGAGTCAAGAATTCAGAAATTGATCTCATGGTGCAGGCCAGATGCCTGCTGCTTGAACCATCCCTTCTTTCTTTAGATTAGCTGCCACAATATATTAGATACACAAATCAGCAGAAACATTTTCCCAACCAATCTACCTACCCAAACTAGAAATCTAACAATTTTCCCTTGGGTGCATTTGAACTAGCAGACCCTTTACATTTTATTTTGCAAAACAAAAACAAACCTATTCTAATTCTACCCTTATTGCTCCATGAGGCCAGATTAGACTGTTGGCCTCATCTATTTCTCTACCTAAACTACTACCTGTTGGGATTAAACTGTCCAACAGGTTTCTTCACCTACATTCTAAGACAGGAAATTTAGACATAGCCAAGCCAGGATTAGACTGTCTGACTTGCTGGGCAGAAACTTGAAGAAAACAAAACTGAGAAGTCATGGAATTCTGCAACTGTGAAAGATCCTTTTCTCTTTCTTGTGACTCAGGTTTTGAGCATATTTGAGTCACTTCTTTCCTTTGCTCCAGCTCTGATTTTGGGCATATTAGAGCTGGATCTTCATTCACTGCTGATCTAGATTTTGAGCTTGTAAGGACCAGCTATTCTTCCTCCCTTTGGCTTAGATTTTGAGTTTATTAGAGCCAATCCTTTTGCCTCAGAGGTTCATGTTTTGAGCATGTCTGAACCTCTCCTTTCATTTTGTTTTTTTGTTTTTTTTTTGTTTTTTGGAACAATTTCTTCACTTTTTGTTGAGAATGAAAATTTGCAACGGTATATACAATGGAAATGAAACTGGAAATAGAGAATTAGCAGAGATAGTGTTTGAGCATCCTGCCATTGACAGGACCCCCAAACAGCTCTGTACCATCGATTTCTTGTAAGAAAAATGCATTAGGACCCATAGTGGCCTGAATGATGAATGGACCAAGCCACAAGCTGTTGAATTTACCATGTTTTCCTTTATCCTCTCTTCTCGAATCCCACTTCAGGACCTTGTCCCCAACCTTGAAATTTGCTGCTTTGGTTCTTTTGTCAAACTGTCTCTTCATGTTTTCCTGCACTTTGACAGCTCTGTCATAAACTTTCTCCCTTGTTTGCTGAAGATGGATTGTTTCATTAATTCTCCTTATCATGCTGTCTTCTTCTGATTGGATTTCTTGAATAAGCTTTACCACTGGTATCCCAAGGCTAGTAGGAAAAACTACTTCTGTCCCATAAACCAGCTGGAAGGGTGATGTGCCAATAGATTTCTTTGTAGTGAGCCTGTCTGTCCACAAGGCATGTATCAACTTTTTATGCCAAGACCTTTTGTTCTCTTCCAGCAGCTTCTTGATGATTGTAACCAGGCTTTTATTTGATGATTCAGCTAAGCCATTACCCTGGGGGTAATAGGCAGTCGAATGTCCAAGTGAAATTCCATACCTGTGACAGAAATCAATCATTCTTTTGGATCCGAAAGCAGCAGCATTGTCAGTGATTATTTTCCTTGGGCACCCAAACCGAGATAAGATGAAGTCTTCTAGGAACCTAATGATGACAGAATCAGTGGCATTCCTAGTGGGTATGGCTTCAATCCACTTAGTGAAGTAATCAGTAGCAGTCAAGATCCATTTGTTTTGCCCAGACGAATAGGGGTGTATCTCTCCAATGAAGTCTAAGCCCCATTGCATGAAGGGACCTTCTATGGTGATAGGTTGCAGAGGGAGGGGAAGGAGCTTTCTTTTGCCTTCAAAGATTTGGCATTTGTGGCAGGAAAAAATCATTTTATGGACATCACCAAAGAGTGTAGGCCAATAGTACCCAGCCCTGAGTATCTTATTTGCAGTGGCCTTCCAAATCAGGTGGCCTCCACACTCCCCAGCATGGAATTCTTGTTTGATTCTTTCAGCTTCGGTTTCAGGCAAACATTTTAGCTAAAGACCATTTGGATTTTTCCAATATAAACTCTCATTCATAATGCAATAATTTCTAGCTCTGAGTTTTACGAATCTGGCCTTTGTTTTGGACAGTTCTGGAGGGGCATTGAGGTGTGTGAGCACGTAAAGGATATCAGTGTACCAAGGAGAGTTCTGAAACTGCTTCTCAACAGTTTGATGGGGCAATCCTTCCTGCTCATCCAGGGCATTCATCATGTTAATATCAAGGGCCTGTAGATTATATTCGACCATCAATTGGGCCAGGCCTTTACCTTTGATCAGCTTGGTGGGTTTGATTTCAATGTCATATTCTAAAATTGTAGCAATCCATTTTCCCCTTTTCCCATCTGGGTCTTGGGACAGGATATCTTTGACCACTATACTTGGCACATAAGCAATGGTGTGAGAATGCAGAATGTACACCCTAATGTATTTTAAGGCCTTAATCAGGGCATAGGCCTTCTTTTCCATGATGTTGTACTTTAAGGGTGCATCTCTTAAGGCTTTACTGAAGAAGGCTATAGGCTGTTCATTACCTTCCGAATTTTTCTGCTGCAAAACTGCAGCTATTGTGTGCGGGGAAGAAAAGGAAAAGATCAGGAAATCTTTTGAAAAGTCAGGGCTGATAAGGACAGGGGCCTGGGTGAGTGCAAGCTTTACTGACTCAAAATATTTCTTGGCTTCGACAGTCCACTTAATTCCAGCATCTTTCTTCAGCATTTCGGTCATTTTCCTAAGATGCTCAGCAAGGTTGGGGATAAATCTTCTAAGGAAATTGATCTTCCCAATGAAGGACTGTAGCTCTTTGATGTTTCTTGGATGTGTAATTTGAAGTATTCCCTCAACTCTCTAGGGGTCTATCCTAATCCCTTTCTCAGATATAATGTGGCCCAGAAGCTTACATTCTTGCAGCCCAAAAACAGTCTTCTTAAGATTTAGGGACAGACCGTACCTTCTACATTTTTCAAAAACTTTCCTCAGATGTTTTAAGTGTTCTTCTTCTGTTTTAGAAAAAACAGTTAAGTCATCCAGGTAGATAACTATAAAGTGTCCAATCTCATCTGAGAAAGCAATATCCATTGCTCTCTGGAAGGTAGCTCTAGCATTCATCAATCCAAAAGGCATTTTCACGTACATGAAGGTGCCCCATGGAGTGGTAAAAGCTGTTTTGAGTTGATCTTCTGGGAGTACCAGAACCTGGTTGTATCCTGAAAAACCATCAAGCAAGGAGATTCTTTTAGAGCCCACTACCTTCTGTAAGACATGTTCCATTCTAGGCAAGGGGTAGTTATCTTTCAGGGAGGCTCTGTTGAGGTTTCTGAAGTCTATGCACAGTCTAATCTCCCCTGTTTTCTTCCTTACAGCCACTAAGTTTGACACCCACTCAGAAAACCTTACAGGGACAATAATACCTGCATCATACATCTTCTTAATTTCCCTTTCTACTGCAGGCAATTTTTTTGGATTAATTCTACGGAGTTTTTTTCTGAAGGGTTTCTGATTTTCCTTCAGTGGTATCTTGTGTTGTATGATGTTGGTGTCATAGGCCTTCAAGTCTTCATAGCTCCATGCAAACACATCAATGAATTCCTTAAACAGGTCAATGTATTTCTTCTTCATGTCTGCAGGTATAGACTTAGCCAGTTTTATCATTTTGGGTTTGTCTTCAGTGCCTATGTTGCATTCTTCTACGTCTGATTTTGCATGTTCTATTGTGGGCTTCTTTGCAACATCATCAAAATCAAAGAGATCCTCTAAGGGTGCTAGGCCTCTTGGTATGTTCTTGTCTTTTGATTGCAGCACCTCCATTTCTTCTCTATCTGCGTTTTCACGTTTTATGGTTGAATCTCCAGTTTCTTCAGAAAAAGAATTTATTTCTATACTACAAGGTGTCTCTAGTTCATATGGGGAATCCTCACTTGGGCAGCTGTCATCAGATTTTGAGTCTGAATCAGAAAATTCAAACTCATTTCTGCCCATCAGAAAATATTCAATCTGTTTGTCTCCTTCAAAGACCTGCCAGTATTTTTCATTGTCTGGCACTGCAGGCCTGAATTTAGTCTGAATGATGATTTGTTGGTCAACTGGGACTTTAGGATAAGAACTAGCTAGGCAGGCTAGTCCATTTGCAATAGAATTTTGACCCCTAGGAATGGACACTAAATCATATTCAATGAACGTTTTCAGCAAATCTAGAGTATCATTCCTATATGCCCTAAGCCTGGGGTGTTTTGCTGAATACTCACCATTCACCTGTTTGATTACTAGCTCAGAGTCTCCTCTCATGACTATCCTACGGGCTCCTAATTTTTTCAACAGATTTAAACCCAAGATTAGAGCCTCATATTCTGCAATATTATTTGTGCATTTGAAATGCAGATTGACAGCGTGGCTCTCCGCGTGATCATTTTCGGTGTTACGCAGCCACACTCCTGCTCCAGCGCTTTGTCTAGTACAGGACCCATCAAAGTTCATTTCCCACAGGGGCTCTTTGTTTACTTCCACTTTGCTTTCTACCTTATAGCTGGATTCGCCATTAGGTTGAGTTGGGAGGTCTGTACTAGGTTGTAAATTATCTTGTTGTTCGTAGAGGCCATGGATGTCAGGGAGGTGGTTGGCTGGCTGTTCTTGTTCTGTTTCTGTTTCACTTGGAGTGAGGGGTCCACCACAGATCCTACAGGCTTCATTGCTGATTTCCTCTTCGTTTTCAGTGTGCTGCCCATGGTCTTCCTGATCATTTTCTTCTAGAGTGGTCATTATGTGGAGGTCCATAGGCGCGGTGTTCTCATTTGTATGCCTATTCTGGGACTCTGGCTCTTCTAGGGATTCATCATTACAAAAGATGAAGGAGTCAAGGTCGGTATGTACAGAATATAATGGTGAATTTTTAGGTTTCTTGGGGCTTCTGACTAATAATTTCATTTGGGACTCTCTATATAGTCTTCTTGATTGGAAAAATATAGGGATAGTGGCATATGAGCCATCCATCTACATGGTGCCTTGCAGTTTGGCTCCCCATGATCTTGACAACAGCATGCCATACTTGGGTGGCACGTCTGCCACCACTACATCCATGACCATACATTTCACAGGAATTTGAGTTAAGCTCACACATAAGTCTTTGATGAGGCCAAGACATTTTACCCTACTCGAGTCAAATGAGTATAAGTCTTTGTAGGGTCTGGTGATTTCGAGGCCTAACTTCTCCATGACTACCTTAGGCATTAGATTGTGTGATGCACCAGAGTCATGCATGGCATTATGGAGGATCTTGTCATGAATGTTGAGACTAATATAGAAAGGTGGTACTACCCCTTCCTGAAACTTACCTTCAATCTTAGGACCAAACAAGAGGGCAGGCTGATCATCATTCAAGTTTACAGAATCAGTGTATTCCCCTAAATTCAATGCTTTCAAAATTTGGCCTTTATATACATCCTGAGAGGCCAGCTCAGATAATGGTAAAGAGATTTTAATTTTTGCAATCTCACTTTCTAAATTGAAAGTGTATTGATTCTTGGAAGCGTTCAACTCTGCTTTATTTGCAACCCCCTTAGTAGTTGAATCGGTTTGTGTTTTCTCATTATGTACATGTGTAGACACAGTTTTATCAGGAGAACTAACTGAGTTGCTAGTGCTACTAGTTGGTTGACTTTATTTTTCATTGTTTTGGTTGTCCTTTTCTTTGTTACTCTCAGAACTCTTGGCCGTTGAATTGTTGTTCACGGCAGTTACTTTAGAAGATTTTTTAGGCCTCTTTTTGATGGTTACCTCAAGAGTTTTAGGTTTGGAAGTGTCTTGGTTCTTTTTACTCCTGAGCTCATATTATTCTCTGACCTGTAACATGGCATTTTAGAATCCCAACCTATAATCCTCAGATTCAAACCATTCCTCCTCCCCATAAGATGTTGAGGGTTGGTCCTCTTCTGAATCACAGTTTAGGATCGAATCTTCTGTTTCGAAAATGTTTATCACATTACCTTCAGACTCTTCTATGATTCCCTCATCCTCATCAAGAAATTTTTGGAAAGGGGGAATGACTCACTGATCTGACTCTTTCTGTCTGTTGGGGGTGTTGTTGTTTCTTCTAAAGTTTTGGTTTTGGTTTTGATTTTGGTTCCTGTTCTGAGTGATAGTCATCTTTTCAACCACTTGGCATAGCTTATCCAGATTCTTAGACAATCTTTCAATATTAGGATCTGAAGTGGAGGCTATAGTGTCATCCTTGTAAGTTACTCTCTTCTCAGCTCTTAGTTTGGCCCTTTTTTCAATCAAATTTGCCTCTATGTTTACTGCCCCTTTCTGCATATCCTCCAACATGGTATATTGTTTATCTCTAAGCTCATAGGCCATGTCAGCATCAAATCCATCAGGATATTTGGCCAGGGCCATACCTTGCGGAGGTTTCATGTGTGGGGGAAGAGCGTTGTAAATACTGTTGAATCTAGTGGTGTAATCATGAACACTTTCCCCTACGTTCCTCTTAAGGGACATGTATTCTGCTAGGAGCTGGCGAGGGTTTTCTCTAGTTTCCCATTTTTTAATGAAAGTCTGGTATAAAGCAGGGAGATCTTGGATACTACCAGCCGGTAGGTTTTTAAACCACTTTTTAACCTCTCCCCCCAGGCTTTGCACGAAAATTCTCATTTTGATTGTTTCATCATCAATTTCCATATAGTCAAAAGAGTCCTCCATTTTACCTACATGTTGTTGCGCTGTTGTAGGCTATTTAGCAGGGAAGTGTGGGATTTTTGATTGATAATCATTTGGTAAGGGCAGTAGAGGCTGAGGTAAAACTAGAGGTGCATACCAGGCTGCCATGATGATGTTCTGATGAGGTATAGGGTTGGCTTGAGCAGTTGGTAGTTGGATGACAGGGATGGTAGGACAAGCAGAAGTCTGTTGAGCAGATCTAGGGTGAGAAGGCCCCGAGTTTTGGAGAAAGTGGAGATCAGGTGGTGTGGAAGGAGGGGTTTCGCTGTCCCTGGTGTCTGGCTATTCTGAAACACTGAATGACCTAGTTCTAGGTAATCTGTTTTGGAGGTCTAGGTCGAAGAAAGGGTCTAATAGAGCTGCAAGATCCTCTGGTGCAGAATTGGCTCTATGAATGTTGCTGGAAATAGTTGATCTCCTACTCACAGGTGTTCTTTTAAGGATTTTCTCAGGATTATCAACTGTTTTAGGTGGGTTTGGATCAGGGAAAGCTCTTGTATGAATGGTTCTGTGAGCCAGAGTGCTGTTTATAAGCCAAGTAGCTTAGCCCTACTTGTTATTTCTACTGTGGTTAATGTTGTCTTGGGAACTGGTCTCCCAGTGGAGTCTTCATTATGCTTGGGACTGGTTTCCCAGTGGAGTCTGATGTGAAACCAAGATAATCAGCAGGCCTACTGATCACCAGTGGAGTCTTTTATGTTTAGGAACAATGGAGTCGCCAGGTGGAGGGTTTAGGATGATTCTAGGGTACACTGTCCACCACAGTGCTCAGGCACTATCACCTTTCATGAATTTTCTCTAAAGCAACAAGCTCCAACCAGAGATTGACTGGGAGGGCATTTACCAGATATGTCACCCCTGAAGAGAGGATGAGATCTGGAGGCTACCTGGCCCTATCCAGGCTCTGTCTACGAGTATGGTGGATATTCAATAATGGAGGCTGATTCAAGAAAGGTGTGACTTACCGCCAACCTAACTAGAGTTCTAAGTTTCTGAGGTTTAAAGAGTGTTTAAGACGAAATGTGCTCAGAACTCCCCAGCGGAGTCGCCATTATGTTGGGGTTCCCATGTTTTGGCGAGGTTGACAGAGACCAAAAGATGAGACAACATAGAACCACTTTCAGACCTTAGGATCTAGCCCTCCTAGGTCTAGAGAGGGATCTCTCTATGATTATCAAAGGATATATGTCTTTGAAGTTCTCAATTGTGATTTTAGGCTAGTTATGGGCTCAAGGTTGTTTGTTTGATTGTTTGAGTTTGGTTGTTGAGAATCAGGAAGGAAGGTTTCACCATGAGACAAGGATGGGTAAAGAAGGAAGCTAGGCGAGGATAGATAACTCAGGGAACATCAAGGCCATTGGGCAATGGAGTCAGGAAAGGATTTACTTATGTTCAATGTGTAAGCTTCGGTTGGGCTAGTCATCTAGAGCATTTGGATCTCAAAGACTGATTGGTGGGATGGAACACTAAGGAATGAGAATGAAGGATGGAAAACCATCTGATTTCATCTATAGATCAGGCCAGAGGTCATTTAACTCCAGGCCTGCTTGGACAAAACCATAGGCAACACAAGGGGTCTTGAAAAGGTTTGTATGGAAGGGCAGGTTAAGAAGAGGCAGCGACAGGCTTTACACCTCCCAATGTTCCTAACCACTTTCAATTAAATCTTAACAAAGACATCTGAACACTGATTCTATCAACTTGCACATCAGAGAGCAGGCAATAATCATCCACTACACTGGTTTAGTCAATTAAAAACAATATTCAGACACACATATGAGCATAAAACATTAAAGACTGAGAGAGCTGGGATATAAGGTACCTAACAAGGGTAAATATTATATCATGCATTCAGATGTCAGTCAGAAGAACATGAAATGAAATGGAAATAAACACAGAGATAAGAAAAAAACATCACCAACTGCTGTAGATCAGGATCCAATGAAAACTGCTTATCATGTTAAACACAACACCAATCAGGTACATCACTGCCCAAAGCTTTTACATTCAGCCTGAATACATCATATTTCTCAGCCTATCATACAACTGTTACACAGGAAACTTGGCCCGGGACAAAAATGCTTGCAATTCACTGATAATCCAACAACAACCATTACAATGATATCCCTCTGTGCTTTATAGCAGAAGAGACACAGAGGACCGACTGAGGAGGTAGGTGAGTTTTAAATGTTACAATTAAACACAACAATGAATGCAGGGCCGAGACCCACTCTGCTTGATACACTGTATATTTAATCATTGTCACCTTCCTCGTGAAATAAAGATCTGCTCCGGATACGATTTGACCTTTGGGCTGTAGTACTCCAAGTGATTTGAACAAAATGAAAGAACTTGCTGGGAGGTCTGCCTCATGGATGTTAGATTTCTTTGAACTATAGCTGGGATGGAAAACTCCTTGAGGGACACGGCGCATAATAAATACTATATGGGAGACCTGTCCTTTATGGAAAAGCATTCTGCTGATAAGAAAACCTTGATATTACCTCTTATTGATGTTCCGGATCTCCAGAATCAATCCTAGGGGTCTTCAAAATGATGCTTTGCCTCTTTAAAACTTTGTTTCAGGGCTTAAGATCTTCTTTGACGCGCATTAATCCCTCTGCTCTGTGCTGAACATCCTTTCCGCTTCATTACTACCTCTGTCAAGTTAGCTCGATCTTTAAATAACGCCGGAAGGATTTCGGCGTCTGAACTCTGCTCTCCATTAATATGAGTCCTGATGGCCCCATTTCTTGACCTTTCTGATGGTACTGGTTCATTGGATTTGATCCTGACTGCGCCGCTTACCATTAAGGCAGTACATTGAACAGAGGCGGTCCTTTTTCTCTAGAAAATCTGCAACACGGAAAATTTGTGAAGAAACAGTGGACGAAGCAATGGACGCAGGGCGAACCAAATGGTGGTGCGGCGGTGGCGGAAACAACGCTGTTTTGTGAAAGAACGATGAAAATGCAGTGAAGTGGTGGAGTGCATGGAAAATAGGGTTTGGTGTGAAGATGCAGTGCAGACCGTTAGATCCTAGCCTGGAGACGAAGATCAACGGTGGGGACTGATCCGGCTGAACAATACATGAAATAGGCGTAACATACAAAACACATGAAATGCAACGGAAACGAATGGAAGACTGGGACCCAATGTGGTGGAGGGCGATTAGATCCGAGCCGTCAGATCAGGGAGGAACGGGCGGTCAGGGTTCCACCGCACAATCGCAATCGGAGGTCAGAGCAGGGAGCAATCGCGATGCACAACATGAATGTTCCAATTGTGATTGGGGAGACGCTGCGATTAAACACCAACCGTCGGATCTGGGATCAGATCGACGGTCCATGCCTAATCGGAGGGAGATGGAGAGGGGCAGCGGAGTAGCGATGCGACAGCGCTGGGCCGTTAGATCAGCAGGAGAACGGACGGCTGCGATAGAATCGAAGGGCGGAGGGAAATCTTGCGAATGCGATCGGGCGGGGCAATGCGATTGAGCGCTGGCCGTCGGATCGCAGAACAGATCAACGGCTGGGATGAAATCGGGAGGCAGGGAGACGTGGACACGATCGCGATCGGGCGAAAGGTTTGATTGAGCGCAGACCGTAGATCTGGGCGGAAACAAATGGTGGAGATTTAATCGGAAGGGCAATACGATCGGGAGAGGACTTGTGATCGGAAGCTGTGATGATCGTCGGATCTGTGAGAGAATGGGCGGTCAGGATTAAATCGGAGCATCGCAATCGGGAGGTGCACACTGAGTGTTGCGATTGCGATCGGGGGGAGTAATGCGATTGAGCGCCGGCCGTCAGATCTTGTGATAGATCAACGGCGTGGAACACGTCGCAAGACTTAACCTTATAAACTAATCGCATCAGGGTTTTTTCAATGTTACAAAGGATTTTCGCACCCGCCCGGCTTCCGATTGCGATTGGCCCCCAAGGCTTAAGCGCTTGGTCTTGGGTGACGGACATATGTGGGGAAGTGGTTGAAGGGGTTTAACGAGAAAGGGGCTAGGGCCTATTATAAAGTCGGGAAAGTGGGTTTTTGGCCCGTTTTAATGGATTTTAAGGGATTTTAAAGGGCAACGATAAGGGGAGAAAGGGGAATAAAGTCAAACAAAGGGTAAGAGGGGGAAATGATGAATGTTGCAGGGGTAAAGGAAGGAATGACGGGCCTCTTTAGCAGTTTACTAGCAGAGGTGGATTTGTATTAGGCACAACAACTGAGAGACTTCAAGGAGGATGAGTTTTCAGGGGAAAGGCATTCCTTGAAGACTCAACAGTGATCCAGCCCCCTATTTGCTTGTCAAAAATTTTCATAGGGGGGGCTAACAGGTTCAAGGACTTTATAAAGCTATAGGGTTAGATGTTAAATACTTGAAAGTCTTTGGTGATTCCAAAATTGTCATAAAACAAGTTAGGAATACTATCCATTGCCTTTCAGGACATCTTAAACACTATCAAACCCTAGTACAAGATCTCACCACTCATTTTTTAGCATTCAATATTTCTCCTATTCCTAGGAATCAGAATACATCAGCTGACTTGTTAGCTAATGTTTCATCTAAACTCCTACCTGCTGAAGATTGTAGTCCTGATAGGTTTTCCGTAGAATTAATTTTTCGTCCATCTGTCCCAGACAATGTCACAAATTGGAGAGTTTTCTATCATGATCAAGATATTTTAAATTTCATGACTTCAGAGAAATCATATGATGAGAAAATTATTGATGAAGATGATCATGATTTACAAATTGCTTCAAAAATTAATGAAAATCCCATTCCAAAATCTGTTGTTAAATTGGAAGACTTATATGATATTAAAGACAGATTCAAGAAAGTCACAAATGCCAAACTTCAAAGTTCCACTTTGAAGTTTGAATTAGTGAATCTTGGTTTTGATTCCAAACCTCAAAACATTAATTTAGGACTCAATTTATCACCAGAGGAAAGGAATGCTTTCATCAAACTCTTGAACAAATATAAAAACGTTTTTTCTTGGAATTATGATGATTTAAAAACATATGATACTTCGGTTATTCAACACATAATTCCAATGCTTCCTAATATTAAACCTTTTCAACAAAAGCTAAGGAAGGTTCATCCAAATCTTGAAGGACAAATAAAATCAGAACTTAATAAACTTTTAAAAGCCAAAATCATTTTTCCTGTCAGGCACTCCAATTGGCTTTCCAATATGGTACCCGTAAGGAAGAAGAATGGTGATATAAGAATCTGTATTGATTTCAGAAATTTAAACAAGGCATGTTTAAAAGACAATTTTCCATTGCCAACCATGGAACAGATACTTCAAAAGGTAGCTGGTTCTGAACTTATGTCTTTTCTTGATGGATTTTCGGGCTATAATCAAGTTTTAGTTCATCCAGATGACAGATTGAAAACAACTTTCAGAACAAAATGGGGAACTTATGCTTATCAAAAAATGCCTTTTGGTTTAATAAATGCAGGAGCAACTTTCCAAAGAGCCATGGACATAGCGTTTAAAGGTATGATCAATAAATCAGTCGTTGTTTATCTTGATGACATAATAGTATTTTAAAAAAAGAGAACCAATCATCTACATGATCTAAAGAAAATATTTGAAAGATGTAGAAGGTTTGGTATTTCCTTAAATCTAAACAAATCTTTCTTTGCTTTGGATGAAGGAAAAAATTTAGGATTTTTTGTGTCAAAAGATGGCATATACATTGATCCAGATAGAGTAAAAGAGATCTCTGATATTTCTTTACCTCATAAAAAAAAATCCATGAAATCATTTCTTCGACAGATCAATTTTGTAAAAATATTCATTCCTGATTTTTCTTTAATTGTTTTACCTATGCAAAATATGATCAAGAAGAATTCAGTATTCAAATGGGGGCATGAAGAGAAAGAAGCCTTTAAGGCAATCAAACAAGCAATCATTAATGCACCAGCATTGAGTACCCCAGATTTTTCTAAAGATTTTATTTTGTATACCTTAGCCACTGAGACATCCTATGCAGCTATTTTAACACAGCTCAATGATCAGAAAATTGAAGCACCAATTTCTTTCTTTAGCTCAAATCTGCAAGGAGCTGAGCTGAATTATTCCGATGTTGAAAAACAAGTCTTCGCTGTGTTTAAATCAATCAAGCATTTCAGACCTTTTCTCCTGAAAACTCATACAAAAATCATTGTCCCATTCTCTGCAGTGAGGAAATTATTAATTGAGAGAGAAGTAGGAGAAAAACGAGCAAACTGGGTAATAGCTTTGCAAGAATATGATGTTGATATTAAACCAGCTAATATTGTTAGAGGACAAGGTTTTTGCAGACTATTAGCAGGAGCTCATAACATACCAGAAAATCAAGATTTAAATCAAGATATTCAAGTAAGTCAGATAAGTATTATAGATTCTGAATCTCAGTATGCTGATATCATCTATTACTTGAAAAATGGGTATGCTCCTTCTGATATCAGCTATAAGAGAAAACGTGCTTTAAGGTTAAAGACTATTAAATATGAGATCATTGATAATGTGTTATTTAGGAAAAATTATGATTCAATTTTATTAAGATGTCTTGAAAAGACTGAAGCTGAAAAGGTTTTGCAGGAGTTGCATGATGGACCAGCAGGAGGTCATTTTGGAGGTGATACCACAGCTCACAAAATAATTCGTGCTAGCTATTACTGGCCTACCCTGTTTAAAGATACACATGACTATGTAAGGAAGTGCAGAATTTGCCAAACTGCAAGTGGAAGACAAAGGAAACCAGCTTTTCCTTTGCAACTAGTGAGTATTGAACAACCATTTGAACAATGGGGGCTTGACATTATTGGTGAGATAGTACCTCATTCTTCCAAACAGCACAAGTACATTCTTACTGCAACTGATTACTTTACAAAAAGGGTAGAGGCAATCCCTTTGAAGGTAGCCAATTCTGATGCAATTATTGATTTCATTGATCAATTCATCATAACCAGGTTTGGTGTAACTCAAGCTCTTGTCTTTGACAATGCATCTTATTTTTCCGGAAATAGTTTAATAGAATTTGCAGTCAAAAGAGGTTTTAAACTGAAATATTCAGCAAATTATTATCCACAAGGTAATGGTTTGGCTGAATCCACTAACAAAAATCTCATCAAAATCATTAAAAGGACTATTGATCAAAATCAAAAGAATTGGCACAAGTCTTTAATCTTTGCATTATGGGCTGATCGTATCACTGAAAAAGCTTCAATAGGAACTTCACCGTTTAATTTAGTTTATGGAAAAGAAGTTGTGATACCATCAAATTTAACTCTTCCATCATTAGCCCTAGTGCAATTTATTGAAGAAAATCCTTCTTCATCCATTCAATTGAGATATGATCAAATCCTTAAACTAGAAGAAGATAGAGATAAAGCTAAAATTGTTCATGAAAAACATCAACAGCTTGTGAAATCTTCTTTTGATGCAAGTTCTACCGGCTCAAAATTTTTGTCAATTGGTGATCTTGTTCTGAAATGGAATAAAGCCCATGAAGAAAAAGGTAAGCATACCAAGTTTCAGAAAATGTGGCTTGGACCATTTCAGATCATTGAAAAGATAGGCTCAAATACATTCATACTCCAAGATCTAACAGGTAAGAGAGAATCTCTTCCTGTAAATGGGCTTATCTTGAAGAAATTCTTTTCATAAGGAGGTAACCCCTTCTTAAACGGTATATATTCCTTTCTGCAAATTTTTTAATTGTTTTTGGAAATAAAGGTTGCTAATAAGTCTTTAATTGACTGTTTACTTGTTAGAAAAATTCTTAGGAAGAATATTATAAATATTTATTTTGTGTAAATAAGAATTTTTAAAGAAATGATCATAGTCTTTTGATAGTTTTAAATAAGATGTTAAACTTTGAAAGATTATTCCAATTATTTGCATGATCTTTTGAAAAACTTGAGGGAAATGTAAATCATTATAAGTTTATTAAGCAGAGAAAGGTTATCTATAAAAGTAAAAGATTATTCAAGTCTTGGTACTCAAAAAACTCTAAAAATTGTCATCCATTGATTCTTAAGGATAAAGCTATTTCACCCCATCCATTTAGGTTGTGATTTTTTAGAATGTAATTCTAAGAAATTATGAAAATTTTTAAGAGATAAGAGGTCTCATCATGAGCTGACTTACCATATTCATAAGAAGTAATGAAACTGACATTACCAATACTGCACATCAAAACAGGGTAATGGTTTATAAATATAAGACAAGGGGTCTCATCACGAGCCAGCTTGTTCAGTTTAATTACAACTATTGAATGGCATTGTTATTAACTGGCTACCAAACCAGAACAATGGCTCTTAAAAATAAAAAAATAAATAAAAGACAAAAAACATGAGATAATATGTCTTATGAATTTATCTTTTAAAAAGTCATAATCTTGGTTGGATGGGACAATGAATAGTTAATGGTTAAAAGGTAACCCTGTCGAAACTATGAACGTTTGTGGGCAGCAGAGGCAATACCTATGACAATAGAGTATATTATAAAACCAAACTTGGAGAAATCCACTTACTTCATTATTAATACCAATCAAAGCTTGAGATAACCCAAAAATGTTTTTATTCTCAAGAAACTAGAAAGAAATTGTAAATAATTTTTATTCTTTTTCATAAGTTAGATTTTATTTTTGATTATCCTAGGATAATTTTAATTATCTTTAAAAATATTTACTTACTAAAAATATAGTATTCATTTTATTTTTTCAGAGATAACTGGTTCTTTCAGTGAATCGCCAATTGTTGTACTATACAACAACCCTCCCTTTTTCTTAATTTTAGAATAAAATTCATTTAGAAATAGGGTCCATTTTTTCATTTTATAGAAATAAAAGACTTAGAAATAAAGATTCATTGTTTTGAAAAAGCTCATCTTTGTTTATATACAAACCAAATACAAACATTCAAAACTTCCGATCCGATCAAGTATAAAAGACCTTATCATAAGAAAATAAGTCAAAATGTAAAATTCCTATGAACAAGTAATCGGAAATCAAAAATCGGAGAAATCCTTAAAAGAAGTTTTATATACTTGTTTAAAATCCTCCGATGTGATTAGTTCGATCACAAAACTTCGATAGCAAAGGGTTTAAAGTTATCTATTTATATATCTCCGATGTGATGCGATCAATCGCAATCGCATGATCGGAGCATTCTCTAATAAGCTCTTTGCAGTCAATTTCAAATTCTTCGATGCGATGCGCGCTTATTATAAAAAAAACTTTTCATAAGGAAAACAAACATTTGTCCATTTAAATAAAAAAAAAAAAACTTTTATATGGTGGACCCCACCATCGGAAATCGGAGAAAGCTGTTAACAATTCTTTTCGATTGAAACTTCCCGATCGCAATCTATAACCATCAAATCGGAAATCGGAAAAAGTTTACAATCGCAATCGGCAAATCGAAAATTTTTTATTGTGATATTTATGTGCCATTCGAAAACTTTTGATGCGATTGATAAATGTCATTTATTACATTCGAAAAGTTCATAATAGGTGAATATTATAATGTTTCACAAGCGCCAAATCTCCATTTGTACGAAGACATTCAATAGCAAATCGAATGAATATTGGTTGATGATTTGGTTTTTAATATGTGAGTGTGACCCAAAAAGAACATTTACGCGCTATACGAAACCAATAAATAACGAATCATTTGTTCATAAACGTTCCGTTCAAGTTGCTTGTTTGTTACGACTGAAAGTTTATTGTTTTTCAGAGCCAAGGAACACCAAACCCTTTCATTCACAGACAAAGGGAAGTAATAGGAAACGCAGAAATGTCGAAGAGAGCGAGAAGAGCCAAGACCGCTGTTCTTGTTAAGTTTGTTGAGACTTTGTACAGTTTCAAAAGAAAAGCCCACAAAACTGAGATTAGTCACAGATACATCATGCCAAGGGCTCAGGAGAATGACGTGGGAAGGAGTCTACAATCTATTGGAGAAAGAAAACCCCAAAGTCACAGTGGAAAAGGCATCAGTTCCAGATGAAGATAGCTCAGATTCTGACTCTGAGATTACTGAAAAAACACTTGCAAATTCATTTTTGCATCGAATTGCAGCCAGAGCAAGCATCATGCCTTATTACGATGTAATTCGATGGGTCATCGACAGTGTGAAGATACAGGACAGAACATTTGTTTCAGCTTCTGGAGTGTCTTTTGGGTTGTTTAAAGCAGAATACATTAAGGCAATGTATCACCTTCCGGATCCACAGAAGGTGTATAACAAAGAATTTATGAAAGAGTTCGCTGATAATAATAAAGTCCAATCTGATCCTATCAAATATTGGAGGAAAAATCCAGAGAAACACAGAAATGAAGCATCCGGTATGTATTCTGTAGATTCCCTCTTACCTCTGTATTGCTACGTCGCTTCCATGATGTGTATATTATTTGGCAATAATAATTCAGCTAGGTTTTCTATACAAATGGTCCCATTAATCCTAGCTGCTGTCAATTCCGACAGTATGGATTGGGCTGTTATTCTTTCTGATAGAATGGATAATAGAATACTCGAGTACAGACAAGATAAAACTGCTGGAAATTCCACTCCTTTTTTCTTTTGTGCCTATATTATAGATGCTCTTTGTTTTAATTCTGAGTTTCCCTTGTTTGGATGGAAATGGACTCCCAAAGACCCTACCCCAATTCATATATATCATAAACTTCTCTGGAAAGTTCATTTTCAAGATAATGTGTATAGAATATGCCATGGTTTCCTTATCCCTATTTTCCAAATCATTTTCAATCGCTTCCCTCCTAGATTCTTTGATAAAGCTAAAGCCGACTTATTCGCAATAGGAGATTGGTTTGGAGAGGAGAAATTTACATACATCAGGATTTTTGGTAGTGTTGTGGAACCACATTTTCTTCCTCTTATTATTCCAGAAAAACTTCTCGCTCAAGAAATTTCCTATCAATTAACAGTTGAAGGAATATCCAGATCTTTAAACAACAGTAAGAAGAGAATGTGGCCTCAATTTCCATTCAATTGTGGTCAGTTTACTTTAAATGACTTCAAACATGTTGAAAAGGAAGTCGCCAAAATAAAGGGTTGTAAATTTGCAACCATTCCAGGGAGACAGTATGATCCGCGACAGATAGCCTTTAATGTTACTGCTTCAGTTTCGATTTCTCGATTTGAGCATGAACCAGACCAGTTTGATGATTTGTTTGTTTCGTTGAATAATTTTCCTCAAATTTATGATTTAGCCAAGTCTAAATTTCAGAAGGAAGAAATGGATAAATTTTTGTTATTCAGAAGTCAAATACTGTTGAGAGTTCCTCTAGACCAACTAAGAATTTTGATACAAGGGTCAGAGACAGAGGGTACATCTGGCGAAACGCCAGGAGAAACATCTGCAGGTAAAGTCATTACACAATTAGTTATTAACCAGTCCACTGTACATACTGAGAAAAAGAGCACTGAGGGAAAACCTGATGACAAATCCGATCAAAATACTGATAAGCAGTCCACTGTTCAAACCATAGAAATATGCACAAGTACTGATACTAATGTGCATAATCAAAAAGGAGGATCAGATAGCAAAACCATTGAGCAGGGAGCAAATATAGAGAAAGCAGACACACAATCGGGAGGAAAAGAAACTACTGAGAAAATTATAGACTCTGATGATCTTAATGTTTCCTCTCAATTATTGAAACAATATGATCAATTCGCTCAACAATTGGGACTGCAGGATAGAGATAAAGAGCAAGTAGAGCAGGATGTCGAAATCATTCCTCAACATCCGACAGGGAAGATTGTATTAAAGATTGAGGAGATCCCTCCTTTAGATGTATTTTACAGCCCTAAACACAAGGCTGTTGTTAGAAGACAGAGAAAAAGAAGGAAGACGGATCAGGACATGTTTTCTACTCCAACGGAAGAATTTATGAATATTGTTTACAAGAACACTAAAGTGAATCCATCTCAGGATCTCACTAATTTGTCTCAATATGCAGGGGCATATAGTGCTGCAACAATTGATAAAGCTGCAGAAGTTTCTCAGATGATGACTCCGAAAGATCTCTATATAGCTTCACTTGAAGAGCAAACTAAGGAAAGTCAGCAAAAGGTTGCTCAATTGCAACAACAACTACAAGATCAAGAACTCAGGTCCAAAGAGTTAGAAGAACAGCTGGCCGAAGAAAAGAAGAAAGTTGATGAACAGGTCTTAGGCAAAAAACAACAATTGAATGAAGAAATTTCCAGGTTACAAGGTTTGTTACAAAATGAAAAGAATGCAAAGATTGTACAAGAAAAGGAGTTTCAAATAGCTTTAGATAGGTTCAAAGATTTCCCGAAATTAAGTGAATTCAAATCGGAAGCCCTTGAAGCTAATAAACTGTTGTCTCAACAATTGAATGAATTTTGTGAAAAGCTATCACAGGCATAACCATTTTGTGATATTACTTCATCCTTGATGTAGAACATCATTACTCTCAGACAAGAAATTGATGATGCTGATGAAAAGATTTAAGAATTTCTCAATTGGCAAGATACAGAAAAAGGAAGAGAAGCTAATCTTCCTAGAATAGAGGAAAGACATAAAGAAATCTTGTTTACAGAATGGGAACATCAGATAATGAAAGCTGAGAGAGCAATATCAAGAGCCAGGGGCATGATGAGTAATATCACGCAATTTATCAATGACAGCTTGTATTCAATCAATCTTATTTCAGACTGTGTTCCTGGCAGTTTTCCTAAAGTGAAAGAAACTGGAAACAAATGGAGAGAAGAAATGGTGAAGAAAAGTGAAAAAATCGACAAACTTCAAGCAATATCCTGGGAAAATATGTGGACTTATTTAATTAAGCCAAACAATCAAAAAATGGCTATTAAATTCCTTTCAAATGCTGTCGACTGTTTGATTCCAGAATTTTCCGATGCCACCTACGCTGGATAGCTGCATTCTGAGATGAGTCATCCACCGAGGCTCCAAGATATGCTGAAGATTTGTAACTTGGTTACATCAAGCGAGAAAGAAAAGCAATGAATCAGTTTCATTTAAGATAGCATTTATGTTTTTAATTTGATAGATTGTAGCAGTAGTAGTAGGATTTTGTTATGTAATTTCTTATTTAAATCCCTCTCATGCATTTAGAGGATCAATTGTCACTCTTTTTGGACTTGAGACTTGTTTGTACACATTGCCTCTTCTCAAAAGATCACATCCCAGTGATTTTTGTCTTGAAATTATCTTTGAAGTGTTGCTTTTATTTGTACCTTTGGATTTAATTTTACATCGGAGTTACTGGATTCGAATATCAGATTTCATTTGACAGTCTTCAAGATGAATGAGGTATTTCTATCTGTTCACTGTTGATTTCCTTTGTTATATGATATTCGCTTGAAAATTTGCTATCATTTATATATTTTTTTTTTTCATAACATTTCCTTTTATATATCATTTATGAGTATAATTGAAATGTCATCTTTCATAAGCATATATAAATGGTATACAATGATGAATGCAATATGCTAATATAACTCTGTTTAATTTCTTAAATAGAGTTATCTTTATTCGTTTCTACACATTTCAATTTAAATAATAATACATTTTCATGGTTATTGTGCATTAGACAAATCTCAGTATATTCCATTGTATTGCAGTTAGTATTGAATTTCTTATGGCTTGTTGAGTTTAATTGAATGGTTTATTTCAGTCAGTTAGTCCATTTCACTCATCATATCAACCCCTGTGCAACCCATTTAGATATAAGGAAACTGGTCCTTTAAATCCAGTCGGAGCCACCATACCAAACGGAAAAGGAGCTGTCCTAAGGTCCCGACCGGGTGGTTTTCCCTAATGTTTGAAGCAGAGATTTTCTAGGCTTCAACATGTCCAAAAGCTTCCCAATGGGGAGGAGTGATCAAATTTGGATCAAGGACATAAGTGATAGCTCAAATTTCAAAGTGTTAGAAAGTGTGTCAAACCTAAGCGACCAAATAGATCTTGTCTTCCTGATTCTGGTGCCATAAATGGTTCGAAATTCTGACACTATAAGAAGAAGGTATCGCAATATGAAAAGTCCAGTAAACTGTAATTTTTGACATTTGACCAGTTCTAACTGGGTTTTTGAAAAGTAAAAAAAAACATTCCAGGGAATATTCATGGAATATTCCCATAAATATTCCTTTTGGGGAAATTTCAAGGTGACAAGTGTCACATTCTTATTGGGCACAGATTTAATGAAGCAATGGGAAGGCGCCACGTGGCCCTTGAAGAGTGTTCTAAAATTTTTGGTCGGGGACAGGAGTCGACCCTGTAACCTCCTCTCCAACATGCTAACACCTTACCTCCTGGGATATATTTGTTTCTTAACCACTATGATAGTCAACATATAATTAAATTTGAATGGTTTCACATTTCAGGGTCCGGAGGGGCCAACCCCTCCCCACATGGCCTCTGTTGATCAGAGGTTGTCATTGATGTCAGCCCAAGCAGCACTAGGGGCTAACCCAATATTGCATGGGATTTTTTACCTCCAAAACTAATATATTCTATGTCAATAATGATTTTTATGGTTTCTACTTGTCAAGATGTTTCCGTTGATATATGGGATGCCATGTAATTCTTCACAGTTTGAGAGATATTCATGTTTGAAGTTTGTACCCCCGGTTAGTGGGCTAAAACCCCATGGGGTTAGGGCATGGGTCATTGAAAAATCATAATTAATATTTTTTAAGCTCCTAAAATCCATCCCACGTTCACTTGTTGAAGCCCCTCTCAGCTTAAGCATTTATATAAATTGTGATCCTCATTTCCTCCTTATGCAAGGGATTTCGCCATCTGAAATAGGTCATCATGGAATTTTCGCTCTAAATTGTTTTCTATGAAGGTTTAGAAGCTGAAATTTTTATGAGGTGAATCCAAAATCCTAAGGAAGCTACTGTAAAAATTTCAGATCATGGTGCGCAATATTTTTGGAGATATGATCTGTGGAAGTCAGGGTTTTTGAAGGCTCTTGAAATTCATCTCAAAGAAGTGACCTTGGTAAAATCGTCATAAATCTCTCTTTGAGTATTGGATTGGAATTATGTAAAAATTAGCAGATATTTCATAGTATTTAGTTTTATCTCTATCAATTTCAGAGCCAAATGAAGAAACAGTGACACGTGGCATGACATACAAGTGTGCTCTACTAAAACAATCCATAATTAGGGCATTGTGAGAGATTGGGTATAACGCTCTCTCGAAGAATCAAAATTGGGTAAGACCTATGGCATTGGAAAGAGGACTTATAGGACTACTAAAGGACGTAAAATCAAATATTAACGATCTGAAATAACAGAGATACACCAGATTGAATATCAAGCTCCTAGAAGGAAAGAAAAAGCTAGAGCATGTGTTGTCAAGGATTGCAAAGGACCAGACTTTCTACGGTAGAAAAGCAAAGCAAGGTGTAGCATAGGGTAGCATGACAAGAGCAATAAAAAAGGTGCATAGTAGCAGCAATAATTTCATCATATGAAGTCTTCAAGTGGTCAGCACTGCATACAATCATTGTAAAGGTATCATTGTACTAAGTCATTGTAAATACATTATTGTAAAATTGTACTAGTGTCTATCTGACAAGGGTTGAAGAGGCAGTTTCGGGAGGTCTAGGATCATCATTAGGTGGTTGTGTCAAAGTTTGAGTTATGGTCTAGTATATATTCTTCTTCTACATCATTCTATATCATTGTAAAGTGGACCATTTTCCCTAGTACAGGAGTCCATTCTTCTTTTATTCTTCTATAGGGTAGTAGGGTGGTGCTAGGGTGAGTTGTAGCTCATTGGGTGTTGGGACATCCGTTCAGCTGACTACTGAAGAATCTCAAGCGTTGGAGCGTCCATCCAGTGGGAGCTAGAGAAGAATGCTTTTCTAGATTCTAGGAAGTTGGAGCCTTATTTTCAATTGGAGTTGAATATTAAAGAATTATTAGAAAAGAATTAGGTGGTTTTTGTCCCAGAGTGGGTTTTCACCTTAAAAACTGTGTGCATTTTTGTTTCTCTTGTTTTATGATATCATTGTACAAACACTGATAATAATTGAAGATTAAATCATGCTCTAATTGAAAGGAATACTGATTCACCCCCCCCTCTCAGTATTTCCAACAATTGGTATCACAGCTTGGTTCCTTTAATAGCAGTTTAACAGCTGGAAGGAGGTCATGGAGCATACCAAGAATGGTGTACCTCTATTCAATGAAAATAATTATGCACTCTGGAAAGGAAGAATGAAGGTCTATCTCTTGGCACAAGGTTACAAAGTATGGGACACTGTTCAAAATGGATTTACATCAACTACAGATGAACAAGGTAAGAAAAATTTGGTAAATGATGCAAAAGCAAAGAATATTATTATCAGTGGACTTATTGAATCTACTTATCATAAGGTGTTGGGTTGTAAAACTGCCAAAAATGTATGGGACAAGCTTGAAAATATATATGCACGTGGCTCAAATTTCAAAGAAGAAAAGCTTCAAATCTATAAAGAAAAATTTGAGCAACTCAGAATGAAAGAAGATTGCAATATTACTACATACTTCCAATACGTTGATGAAATAACCAATACTTTGGAAGGATTGGGTGAGCCAGTTGATCAGAAGACTATTATATGGAATATTCTTAGAATGTTACTAGGGAGATTCAACCAAAAGGTATCGGTCTTAGAATACAGTGCAAATCTGGACAAACTCAGCAAAGAGGAATTACATGGAGTTCTCATAGCATATGAAATGAGACTTGATGAAGAAGAGGGTACTTCGCATCTAGAAACTGTGTTCGTTGCAACTAAGAAAACCAATAGGGATAAGCAACCTTAAATTGAAAAGACATGCACCTGTAAGTGTGAAGAAAAGGGAGATGATGAAGAAGGTCTTTCAGATGAAGAATATTCTTACTTCATGAGAAAACTAAAAATTGGTAAGGTACAATTCAAAGGTAAACTTCCATTGATATGTTTCAGCTATAATGAGGTTGGGCATTTTGCAGCAAAATGTCCAAACAGAAGTAATGGAAACTCAAAAGGAAAGAAAGGCTTTAAGAAATTCAACAAGCAAGGATCCAAAAAGAACTTTCTCTCTAAAGAAGATAGCTCATCATCCAATGAAGACAATGACAGTGAAAAAAAAGCCAATGAGAGAGTATTGTTTATGGCCAAGCACAATAAATAAGAGGTATCAAACAACGAAAAAGAAGGATGGACCATAGACGAATTTTATGAGGAAGCAATCAAGCTTATAAAAGATCTCAAGGTGGAGAAGATCTGTTCCAATACTCTTAAATAAAAATTTCAAGGTATCAAAATTGAAGTTGAAGAACACAAATGCATTGAAGAGTCACTTCAAAACAAGTTGGAAGAAAGCAACCAAGAAAGGGAAGAATTAGAAGCCGAAGTAGTCTCGCTGCGTGAGGAAGTGAAGAAAGGAAAAATTATCTAAAACTATTCCAACAGCTCAAGGGCATTAGAATAACTCAGCAACAATCAACGATCTTACAATGACAAAACTGGCATCGGTTATAAAGAAGAAGAAGCAGGAACTTCTACAACAAAATACAATGAACCTATGAGATCTGACATGCATGTAAACTTCATTTGACAAGATTTGCAAGAACAACCTTGGAAGACAATTCCTCAACAAAAATTTCCATCCATGTACCAACATATTTTTTATGGCTACTATTATTCATGTGGAAAATTTGGTCATAAAGTTGTAGAATGTCATACGTACCCTAGGAACGAATACAATTCTAAGAGATCTGTCAAATATGAACCTCCCACGGCTCAACGAAACATCAATAAATTTGAACACTTAAGAAATAATATTGAATGTTACAAATGTCAAAACTTTGGAAACATATCCAAAGACTATAGACTTGAAAATCCTCTAGAAGAATATTCGAAGCCACAGAACAAACGAACATGGAAGAAGAAGAAGAATGATAATTGTGCTCTCGCTTTCAAGGCTCAAAAGAACAAAGATGTGTGGTATGTTGATAGCGGTTTCTCAACGCATATGACTAGAGATAGAAATAAATTTGTATCTCTGAAAGATAATAAGGATGGAACCGTGTCCTTTGGAAATGATGGATCTTCAAATGTTATAGGATTAGGTACTGTCACTCTTGGAAGCAAATATTCTCTAGCCAAGAATTTTCTATTGGTTGAAAACATGAATCACAATCTTCTCAGTGTTGGACAAATGTGTGATCAAGGAAACACAATACTATTCAACTCCATGAAATTTGAAATAGGGAAAGGCGTGTATGGTGAAATTGTGGCTATAGCAAGTTGAGCTCCAAATTACATATATGTTCTGGATGAACCAACTAAAGCATGTCTAATAGCTAAAGAGGATGATACAATAATAGGTAGCAATGATGATCGACTAAGTAAGAAGTTTGCTCCAGAAGTGCAAAGTGATTTCAAGATGTCTTTACTTGGTGAGCTGACATACTTCTTAGGGCTTCAAATATCTCAGCAAGAGAAATGAATACTTATATTTCAAGCCAAGTACATCAAGGAAATGCTCAAGAAATTTAAAATGGAATATTGCAAACCCATCCTTACTCCAATGGTAACAGGTTTCAAATTGAGCATAGACTACTCATATAAGGATGTGGATCAAAGGATGTAAATATCTATGATTGGTATTCTTCTATATGTAACAACATCCCGGCCAGATGTTATGCAAGAAGTTGGACAAGCAACAAGATTCCAAGAAGCACCAAAAGAGTTACGTATTATTGTCATCAAAAGAATTCTTCAATATCTAAAGGGAACAACAGAATATGGCTTGTGGTATCCCAAGGGTAACAATCTCATTATTCATTCCTTTACAGATGTAGATTGAGTAGGAAGTGTTGATGATCGTGAGATAACTCATGAAGCATTGGAATTTCTTCTCTAGAAGCTTGGGCTTCTCCCAAGTTCTCATTAGATTTTCCTTATTCAAAATATAAAGGGGGAGTGGAAGTGTGTACGGGTCCACAGGATGGTTGTTTTTCAGGGGGAGTGGAAGTGTTTACAGGTCTGCAGGATGGTTGTGTTTCAAGGGGAGTTACCCTTTGCCATTTATGTCAAATGGGGAGAAAATTTTGCAGGAAGAGGTGTCATGATCGCAGGGGGAGTACTTGTGTTGCCATCAATGCCAAAGGGGGAGATTGTTGATCAACGGTTGTCATTGATGTCAACCCAAGCAGCACCAGGGGCTAACCTAATATTGCATGGGATTTTTGGCCTACCAAATTAATATATTCCGGGTCAATAATTCTTTTTATGGTTTCTACTTGTCGAGATGTTTCTGTTGATATATGGAACGCCATGCAATTCTTCACGGTTTGAGAGATATTCATGTTTGAAGTTTGTACCTCCTATTAGTGGGCTAAAACTCCATGAGGTTGTGGCAAGGGTCATTTAAAAGTCATGATTAATATTTTTTAAGCTCCTAAAATCCCTCCCACATTCACTTGTTGAAGCCCCTCTCAACTGAAGCATTTATATAAATTGTGAACCTCATTTCCTCCTTATGCAAGGGATTTCGCCATATGAAATAGGTCATCGTGGAATTTTCGCTCTAATGTTTTTTATACGAAGGTTCAGAAGCTGAATTTTTTATGAGACGAAGCTGAAATCCTGAGGAACGTATTGTATAAATTTTAGATCAAGGTGCTCAATTTTTTTGGAGATATGATCTATGGAATTCAGGGTTTTTGCAGGCTCCTGAAATTCATCTCAAAGAAGTGACCTTGGTAAAATCGTCATAAATCTCTCTCTGAGTATCAGATTGGAATTCTGTAATAATTGGCAGATAGTGCACAGTATTTGGTTTTCTCTCTATCAATTTCAGAGCCAAATCAATAAATGGTGACATGTGGCACGCCGTACAAGTGCGCTCTGCTGAAACAGTCCATAAATAGGGCATTGTGAGAGATTGGGTATAAATCTCTCTTGAAGAATCCAAATTGGGCCATACCTATGGCATTAGAAATATGACTCGAAGGACTACTACAGGGCCAAAAATCAGATATTGAGGATCTGAAATAACAGAGATACACCAGATTCAATATTGAGATCTTAAAAGGTAAGAAAAAGCTAGATCATGTGTTGCCAAGGATTGCAAAGGACTAGACTTTCTATGGGAGAAAAGAAAAGCAAGGTGCAACAGAGGGAAGCATGACAAGAGTAGCAACCAAGGTGCATAACGAAAGCAAGAAGTTCATCATATGAAGTCTTCAAGTGGGCAGCACTGCATACAATCATTGTAAAGGTATCATTGTACTAATTCATTGTAAATACATTATTGTAAAAATTGTACTAGGGTCTATCTACCAAGGGTTGAAGAGGCAGTGTTGGGAGTTCTAGGATCATCATTAGGTGGTTGTGTGAAAGTTGGGGTTATGGTCTAGTATATCTTCTTCTTCTACATCATTCTATATCATTGTAAAGTGGACCATTTTCCCTGGTACGGGAGTCCATTCTTCTTTTATTCTTCTATAGGGTGGTATGGTGGTGCTAGGGTGAGTTATAGCTCATTGGGTGTTGGGGCATCTGTTCAGTTGACTATTGAAGAATCTCGAGCGTTGGAGTTTCCATCCAGTGGGAGCTGGAGAAGAATGCTTTTCTAGATTCTATGAATTTGGAGCTTTATTTTCAATTGGAGTTGAATATTAAAGAATTATTAGAAAATCATTAGGTGGTTTTTGTCCCGGAGTGGGTTTCCACCTTGAAAACTATGTGCATTTGTGTTCCTCTTGTTTGCTGCTATCATTGTACAAACACTGATAATAATTGAAGATTAACTAATGCTCTAATGGAAAGGAACGTTGATTCACCCCCCCCTCTCAGTATTTCCAACAGCCTCCAGCCCGTGACCCCAGGCCAAGGGCTTAAGCCCCTAACCTCCAAAATTTTTCCGCTGTATCTATATGTGGTCACATGTGATGTTATGGTTAATCTTTCCACATGGTTTGCGCTAACCACTTGACTTAACCCGGGGTCTCTGCAACCTTATCACATGTTCACGGTTATTACCGCGCAGTTAATCTGCTCCATAGTTATGTCACCGCTGGGTTTGGGGTTATGTGGCCACCCAACAGCTAAAATTTAATTTTGCGGCTTAAATGGCTAGTGGTTTGGAGCACACCCTAAATTTGGGCTATTTTCCAAGTTTATCTCCAGTTATATTTAGTGCCCCAGATTTAGTGGAGTTGTTTTAGGTGAAACTGGAAAAAATTTGTTTATGCTCTATCTTGAGTAGGATTCGACCATTATGAGAGTGTGAATAGTTGATTTAGACTTTCCTGGACATTCCAGACTCATTGATGAGGGTTTCATAGTGATCAGAGAAATTCCGAGCGTGGTTTAATTTCAGAGAAGTTCTAGGGGCCACTAGGGCCATCAGGACCTAGCAACAGAATAAGGCCTAGCCAGGGCAGCAAGAGGCCTTACTCAGGAACATAATAGTAAATTTTGGATGTTTCATACATTATTTAACTAATTTTTATGTTTTCAAATCTAGTAGAGGACTTTTTAAGGCCTAGATTACTCATAAAAGTTCCAGGGGCCACTAGAGCCACCATGTGCCAACAGGAGAATGAGGCATATCCAAAGCAGCCAGTATCCATTCTCAGCAAACCAGTAGTATATTATGACTATTTTTAACCTTATGAATCCAATGGAAGGATTTTTGGAATCATCTGGAGAATTTTAAAGGCTGAAATGCTTCAGAGAAGTTTTCAGTGAACCTAGAGCCAAGGGGTGCCACCAGTTGTTGGAGGCATAAACGGAGCAGCCGGAGGCCAATTTTAGTAATTGAATAGTCTATTATGACTATTTTAGACATTATTAATCCTTTTAAGTGATTTTCATAGCCATTTGGAGACTTATGAAGGTCGAGAAGCCACAGGGAATTTTTTTGGTAGCCCAGGGCCAACAGTGGATGGAGGCATAGATTGGGGAGCCAGAGCTCATTTTGAGAAAATGAAAAACTTATTTTTGATGTTTGATATATGATGGAGACAATACATGAGTTTTTTGGGATATAAAATTATTTCTTAAGTAGTTCGTGCTACAGAGAAGCTTAGGGAAGCTTAAGATCACCGACAGAAGAGGTCAAGTCGAAGGGAGCCTAGGTTCATATTCAAAGAGATAGCATCCATTCCAGGGTATGATGGTTTTATAGACCCATAGGTTTAGTTCCAATTACCATTGGATTTTATTTAGTAAATTTTAAAAGAAATTTCCCGTCATAATCCCAAAGAGCCAAGTCAGTTGACAAAGGCTCAAGAAGACGTAGCCCATGATATTCGGGCGAATTCCTTTATTAAATTTGTTGTCATGTGTTGATTCTTACTTGTTGAATTTTATGGTTTCTATGTTGGGTATGTGTTATATTCTTTCCACGAGTAGCCCCACGTGTTGTACGTTGCACCGGGCGTAGCAGGGGAGGCAACAACCCCCCCTGTCGGGGTCTGGGGCAGCGCCCTGGCAAATTTTTTTTTGGTGTGTGGACCTACTCATAGGCGGATCCACCCACGTTTTGTGCATGAGTTTTCACATGGTTTTGGTGTACGATGGTTTTCAGCCCCTGGTATTTTGTAGATCCGGTCAAGGGAACTATGGTTATGTTCTAATCCAGGGTTAATGGATTGGGGTTTATGTATGCTTCGGCATGTATATATATGTGTTGTAACACTAAAAGGAATAAAATGAAATATCAAGCTGGTCATCCTGATTTGGGATCCAGGGGAAAATCTCTGTGTTTATCTGTTTTATGTTTTATGCTCTCGCTATTATTTATTTTCTATTATAAGATTCATGTGTGGATAATTTCTATTCAGGGTTAAAACCTACATTTGGTATCAGAGCTGTTTTGTCTTCAAGGGGATGCCTTTGCTATTGAGGTTTTTTTACTTGGGCCTGAGGTAGACCCTATTCAGTGGGAGATCTGCGGAATCGATTCTTGTGGTGAAAGAAGATGGCGAACGACGGAAAGATAGAGATCGAGAAATTTAATGGTCAGAGTTTTGAGTTGTAGAAGCTCAATATGGAGGATCTGCTGGTGGATAAAGATCAGTGGATCACGATAGATCTAGGTATTAAACCAACGGAAATGTCAAATGAAGACTGGAAGAAACTAGATCAGAAGGCTAAGAGAACAATACGGTTGTATGTATCAGATTCAGTATTGTTGAATGTATCTGGGGAAGCTAGGGCGAAGAATTTGTGGGAAAAACTTGGGAATTTCTACCAATCTAAGTCTCTGATGAATAAGTTGTTCCATTCCTAAGGATGAAGGATGGAGACTTGGTGACAGAGCGTCTGAACGCCTTCAATACTGTGGTAAGTCAGTTGTCATCTGTTGATATTAAAATCTCATATGAAGATAAGTGCATCAGTTTGTTTTGTTCTCTACCAGACTTGTGGGACAATTTGGTTATTGCAATAGGTATCAATACAACTACCCTGAATTTTGATGACATTGTCTCAGCCTTGCTGTCGGAGGAAATGAGACGGAGAAATATGGAGGGTCAAAATGGAGATGCCTTATTTGTACGAGGAAGGTCCCAAAATAGAAACAAGAATAAGGTTTCGAGTGGGAGATATAAATCTAGAGGGAGATCTAAATCTCCTGGAAAGTTTGTAAAGGTGTGCTGGAAATGCAAAAAGGAAGGACACTACAAAAAGGAATGTAGATCTAAAGCTCCTGAGAAAGGAAAGGGATCTGATGATGCTCCTTCTATAGAGGCAAAAACCACCTCGGATGAAGGTGGGGATGTGTATTTGGCTTCTTCTTCAAATACAAATGTAGATCATGAGTCATGGTTGATTGACTTGGGTGCATCCTTTCACTTCACTCCCCATAGGGAGTGGTTCTATGAGTATGAGAAATATGATGGCGGCGATGTATTCCTAGGGGATGATAGGAAGGCTGGAATCGTCGGACGTGGAAAATTCAAGTTGAAGCTACAAGGTGGAAGGATTAGAACACTTCCTGGTGTTTTGCATATTCCTGCATTGGCCAGAAATCTGATTTCTGTAAGCAAGATGGATGATGTAGGTGTAAAAACAATGTTCGAGAAAGATGCTTGCAAGATGATTCGGGGAGCACTCATATTAATGCGGGAAGTTCAGATTGGAACTCTGTACAAGCTACAAGGTAGAACTGTTATTGATGGGTGTAACAGTTATGTGGTTCCTAAAAGTGGAGCGAAAAGCCTAGCTGTCTCTAGAGAAAAGACCATGCTATGGCATCAAAGGCTTGGACATATTAGAGATAAGGGCCTTCAAATACTGCATAGAAATGGTATGGTATAAGGTATGTCTAATTTCTCTCCAGATTTCGATTTCTGTGAACATTGTGTATATGGGAAGCAGAATCAGGTGATTTTTCCTTCTAGTGCTAAGAGGGAGAACAAGATATTATATCTTGTGCACAGTGATGTGTTTGGACCTATGTCAGTTCCATCACTGGGAAATTCTGTGTACTATGTTTCATTCATAGATGAATTCTCAAGGAATACATGGATATATTTCTTGAGAAAGAAATCTGAAGTCTTTGACAAATTTAAAGAATTTAAGGCTCTGATGGAAAACCAGACAGAGAAGAAGATAGAGGCGTTCAGGACAGATAATGGTGGGGAGTTCTGCAAGAAGGAATTTGAAGAGTTCTTTAAGAAGTGTGGTATAGCACGACAAAAGACTACTCCATACACACCTCAGCAAAACAGAGTTGCAGAAAGAATGAACAGAACACTAATGGAAAAGGCAAGAAGCATGCTCAGTGGTACTAGGTTAGGACAAGAATTCTGGGTAGAGGCAGTGGAGACTGCATGTTACTTAGTTAACAGATCACCTTCATCAGTGTTGGAAGATAAGAATCCACATGAGGTATGGACTGGCAAGAAACCCTCTCTTTCACATCTAAGGGTATTTGGATGTGATGCATATGTACATGTTCCAAAGGAGAAAAGGACCAAGTTGGATAATAAATCTAAAAGGTGCATCTTTATTGGGTATAAGGATGGTTTAAAAGGTTATAAGATTTGGAACCCGGAAACAAGGAAGCTTGTGTACAACTGAGATATGGTGTTTAGAGAGGTGAAATATGTTGTTAAACATGAAGTCTGCCACGAGTGCCAAAGGAACACGAAGATGGTGTTTGAGCTAAAGGAGGATGAATCGAGGACTCTACAATAGAAGAAGACTCGGAAGAAGAACAAGCAAAAACAAATTTTGTCACACAAGATTGGTTCGAGGAAAGAAGGCAACCGTTGCAATTATAGTCCATCTCGTTTAGTGTAGGTTTTTTTCCCTTAACTATAGCCATGGTGATGATCCTAGAGCTACATCGAGGAGGCAGTAGATTCGGAGGATGGAAAACTCTGGAAGGAGGCCATGGTTGATGAAATGGCATCCTTGCACAAAAATGAGGCATGGGATCTGGTGGAGTTGCCGGCTGGAAGGAAGCCCATCGGGAGAAAATGGGTGTTTAAGAAGAAGATGAATGTAGAAGGCAAGGTGGAGAAATAAAAATCTCGGTTGGTAGAAAAAGGTTATTCCCAGGTGCCGGGAATTGATTTTGGTGATATTTTTTCTCCTGTTGCCAAAGTTACTTCTATTAGATTACTTTTATCTGTTGCTGCTGCATTTGATTTTGAGATAGAACAGATGGATGTGAAGACAATATTTCTTCATGGGGATCTAGAAGAGGAGATCTACATGAAGCAACCTGAAAGCTTTATGGTGAAGGGTAAGAAAGAACTGGTATGCAGGTTGAAGAAATCTCTGTATGGGTTAAAAAGGTCACCAAGGATGTGGTATCAGAAATTTGATACCTATATACGGGGACTTGGCTTCACCAGAAGCAAGGAGGATCACTGTGTTTATTTTAAATTAATTGGTGGCCGTGTTATTTATTTGGTCTTGTATGTGGATGATATGTTGTTGATTGGAAATGACAAAGAAATTATCCAAGATTTGAAGACCCAGCTGTTCTCCAAATTCGACATGAAGGATCTTGGTGCTGCAAACTATATTTTGGGCATGGAAATTAAGAGAGATCAGGCAAAGAGGAAGCTCTGGTTAAACCAGAGGAAGTATGTCGAGACTATATTGCAGAGGTTCAATATGCAGGATAGTAAATCGGTGAATGTTCCTATTCCTATAGATGTAAAGCTATCTGTTGAACAATGTCCCAAGACACAAGAAGAAGAGGAGTATATGTCCCGTGTTCCATATGCAAGTGCAGTGGGTAGCCTGATGTATGCAATGGTCTGTACTAGACCAGACATTGCACATGCAGTGGGAGTATTGAGCAGGTTTATGTCAAACCCAGGGAAGGAGCATTGGACAGCAGTGAAGCGGGTTTTCATATATTTATGTGGCACTAGTGATTATGGCTTGTGCTACCAGGGAAGACCAGGATTGGAAAGAATTTTGGACATTCATGGTTTTGTTGATGCAGACTGGGCTGGAGATCTGGACCAAAGAAGATCTACAAGTGGGTATGTGTTTAGCCTATTTGGAGGCGCAGTCAGTTGGATGAGTAAAAGACAGTCTGTAGTGGCTCTTTCAACTACAGAGGCAGAATACATAGCAGCCACTCATGCAAGCAAAGAAGCAGTTTGGTTGCAGAGATTGTGTTCAAGTATGGGGTTGGTACAGCAAGCTATAAGGATAGACTGTGATAGCCAAAGTGCAATTTTCTTGGCTAAGAACCCTGCTTATCATTCAAAGACAAAGCACATTGATGTTCAATATCACTTTGTGAGAGATATGGTTGAGGTTAAAAGGGTGTTTCTGGTAAAGGTGGACACTTTGATTAATGTTGCAGATGCATTGATGAAGTCTATGAGCACTCAGAAGTTCTCATGGCGTAGAGAAACAATGGGTGTTGAAGAATTGGCCTAATGACTAAGCTCTCCTGTGGCCCCCTATGGAAAGAAAACAAAAAGTGGGAGAATGTTGGGTATGTGTTATATTATTTCCACGACTAGACCCACGCGCTATACGTTGCGCTGGGCGCAGCAGGGGGGTCACAGGGGGGGCAGCATCCCCCCCTGTTGGGGTCCGGGGCATCGCCCCAGCAATTTTTTTTTTGGTGTGTGGACCCACTCATAGGCAGACCCACCCATGTTTTGTGCATGATTTTGCACATGGTTTTGGGGTACGATGGTTTTCAGCCCCTGGTATTTTGTAGATCCGATCAAGGGAACTACGGTTATGTTCTAATCCAAGGTTAATGGATTGGGGTTTATGTATGCTTCAGCATGTATATATATGTGTTGTAACACTAAAAGGAATAAAATGAAATATTAAGCTGGTCATCCCAATTTGGGATCCAGGGGAAAATATCTGTGTTTATCTATTTTATGTTTTATGCTCTCGCTATTGTTTATTTTCTGTTATAAGATTCGTGTGTAGATAATTTATGTTCAGGGTTAAAACCTACATTCTGTACATTCTTAATATCATCAAAAAAAAAAAAATTAATTCCTCTCAGTTAAAGCATTAAATAATTTTAAAAAGACATACACCTAAATCAAGAATTCAATTCTACAAAGTCGAGTATAAGTAAGGTCTTAATTTTTTTGACTGAGTGGGAGGTTCTTGAAAAGAATAAAAAGTTATCCACCCATTTCTGATCATATGGTATCAAAGCGCTAGGTTGCTTGCTTGACATAGAACTAGGTTTCTTTCTTGACAGAGCATTAGGTTGCTTCTTTGATTTGAAAGGTGTTTAACAGTGAAAATAATTTAACTATTTGCAAATTGACTGATGCTTACAAGTTTAAGTTTGCTAGAGGTGAAGGGGATATATTGTTAGCTAAGTCCAGAAGAGGACAAGAAGGAGGAAGGTTGAAAGCATTCTCCTTACCCAAAGGACCTCAAGGCAACCCTTGAAGCACAATTCCTCTTAAATATTTCTTGCAAAGGGTTGTTTGAACAAGGGATACAAACTGCAGAAAAGCGCTTCAATCTATAGCCATATCGTTTAGAAGCTTTGTCAAATTGTTTTGAACCTTTGTGAATTTTTGTTGAAGTTCTTTATTTCATTTACATAATGATGACAACTTATTCAAGTGAGGTTTCAAAATACTCTTTTATAAGACTCTTCGATGAAGAGATGAAGTGATACTTCTATATCCTGAATGATATGGTGCAAATTCTATATGAAGATAGAAGAGAAAGCGCTCAACTTCATGAGAAATCGGTTTCTATGAAGCAAGAGAAAAAAGGACTTCTTCAAAGAATGCATGAGATGGAGATGCAACTCCACCATGCCCAAGAGGCTTTGACCAAGCACATGCATGAAGCAGAGGTAAATCACTCAAATTTGTCTTCAATTTCCTCTTCAGGAACATGTGTAGTTTCTTTTGAAGACCAACATCAATTTTCATGTATTAATAGCTGTCAAAACCCTCTTTATCACCATAATATTCATGTCTACAAACATCTTGCTGCAACATAGGCTTCAAGCAATGGCATTCAACTTGAAAACAAACTTGACATGTTTGTGGTTTAGAACTTGCAACAAAAATTCTTCTTGGAGTTGTCTCAAATGCCTTCATGGTTGTAGAGTTTTCACCATAAGATTGAACATAGCCTAGGCCAAAATTCTTAGGCATTTCCTTGACAAAAATAGGATCAATCATGCCTTGTGCATTTTTTCATAGACCCTTGCCTTCATATCCCATTTTTAACATCAACTTTGACCCTATACCTCTAGTCTTATTTTCAAATGAATGTACACATCTTTCTGAAGAGGAAATTGAAGACAAATTTGAGTGATTTACCTCTGCTTCACGCATGTGCTTGGTTAAAGCCTCTTGGGCATGATGGATATGCATCTCAATCTCACGCATTCTTCAAATAAGTCCTTCTTTCTCTTGCTTCATAGTGATCAGATTTGGATCATAAAAGGAAGTGAAAGGGAAATAAAGAAGTGGATCGAACAACACAGTAGAATCATGGACCTGACTCTAAACATTTGACTCATACTTTAGTGGTGGGAATGAGAAGTGAAATCTTCCTGGTGATATCTTCAAAACTGAGCAAAGAAGCTAGTTTGAAGAAAGAAAGTGAGATAGTGGCAATAGTTAGATTTGACCATGCTATGCTTCGCGAGATAGAAACAGTGTGACATGAGATGTTGTTGTGCAGACTTGGCAAGAATGGTAAACATATTGGTTTGTTTACATTAGCATCTTTGTTTTTATTATCGTTATTTATTTGTTGTACATGGGTTATGGAAAAATAAATAGAAAAAAATATGTGGAAACATGCAGACAACTAATAATGTTTTTTCAGTTGTGATGGTTATTTTACAACTCATTGTGATGAGACAAGTGTACGCGAAAAAATGGCTTGGTGATATAGGACATGTGGAGTAGAATTTTATTCATTTCAAAACAAAGTAAAGTATTTTGGTGGTCCAAAAGGTCTTAGTGGGGAGGAATGATCAGGAATGATATGAAATGATCAAGGACTGATATGGAGGATCCAAAATATGCTCGATTTTTGGAAAAATCTCAAACAATCAAAGCTTTCATATGCTTTTGAAAGTACCACCATTGTGTAGATTTTATTGTTCTGAATCCAATGCAACTTGACTGCCGAAATATGAATTTGTATGAAGAAGTTATGGAAATTCAAATTTCAAGTCCAAGCAGGGAAACAAGTCAAACGTCAACTCGTTAAATTCAAAGTCAATGCTCAAGGTTCTGGTAGTCAACAATCAACTCAGGGTTTCAATGGTCAAGGTTCCAAGTTAATGGTTATAACTGACACATGGAATCTCCATAGCTCAACAAGTGTCACTTTTTGGTTGGTTTAACTTGGACCAACTACACAATGAGATGTGACCCTATCAGAGGGCGACACGTGGCCTATCACGATTGGACAATAATTTGTATAGATCGACTAGTGAACCCGATGGAATTTCAACAACTAACCTATCCAAAAAAAATATCATGCCTTACCACTAGACCATCGATGATTCTTGATATGTGTAACGAAGATGTTATATTTAAGGTGATATGCTGAGGAGTTGGGGAGAAAGGTTGGCAGAGGCTACCAGTTTTGGCAGCTTGCCAACTTTGAAATATGTTAAATATTACATATTATGGGAATGTATTATATTTTTTCTACTAGCACAATGGATATGAAATAAAAAATTAATGTAATAGATTTGTTGTATATGGTTATGGTGAAGGATGGGGGGTTCGTTGACCCTGCCACCAAATCATTTCAAATTTATAATTATATACAATGTAACAAAAAATTATCAAAATATCACATTAAATCCTGCTCAATGAGGATCAATCCCCGAACCTGGGGTTTTATAACCTAGGTGCCCAAAAATTGAGCCATGGGTCATTTTATTTTTTGGTTCATAGTACCATTTCCTTTTAAGTGCAACAAATAACGTTTTTGGCTTATTTTAGCCATTTGGAGATTGCTTTGAGCAAGTCAAGAGTCCAGATAGGGGTTTTGAGGCCATATGAACACATTGGTGCCATTATTTTGATGAGTTTGAGATCAAATTTTGATACACAAAAATTTTGAGATTTTTTAATAAAGAGGCCTCCCCACCGAAGACTGGGCCTAAAGACCTAGGCTTGAAGATAATCGAACTCCCTTATCAACGTATTGGTGTTAATGTATCTTGCGTGATTTTTTTGTTGCTAAAATTTCCTTTCAAGTTGTCTATGTTTTTTAAATTGAGCTATTTTTAATGGTGATTTTATTACATGTGAACACTTTTATGAAATTAATAAACCATTATCAATTTTGATAGGGATTTCAGATCATTGTACATTGTATGATGCTCAACATGTGAAAACACTACAATTTCTAAAAGTGTGAATGACACTTGAAATATGTAAACGAAAATAAAAGTAACACATGCCATAGTGAAGATAACATGAAAATGACACTGATTAGAGAAAAATAAATTGAAAGTGATAGCCAAAAACATGAAAACGACAATCATGAAAACAAACGCACATAGAAGCGATAGTTTGGAAAACTCACTGAAACAAAAGTATGAACACAAATAGAAATGAGAAACTATCCATGTCAGTGCATAATGAATGTTGACATAGATTGGACATTGCATAGGCACAGTCTTGATGGGTCGTGATACGCTTATCTGAGCTTGCATAAAAGAGTGTGCCCATGCCTTTGTTATAGACTGAGCATGTGTGAGAAAGTGACTTCGATACTTCCAACCAAATAAGGGAGCTCAAAAAGCATCAACTGACCAAGAAGTGACTATGGAACGAATGATTGCAAGATCCATAATAGGATAAAAAATTCAAGTATAGGGAAATTTTTCGAGCATGTTTGTCATACAGACAACATGTTACTTGTCACCACTGCAGTGACACTTGACCTCTTTCCATTTTCACCAATTTTTCATCTATTTTGCAACCTCTCCATCATTGGATACATTACTGCGATGAGTGGTTTTAAATTTTCAGACTCTTTCCACTCATTGTTCTTAGATCGATTCCACTTGTGTGGAACTTGATGCATCCCCTTGTGCCACTCGTTTATTTAGTATAAATTTCCTTTTCCTTATTCTCATCTTGTTAAACAATTAATTTCAACAAGATCTCTTCTTCATTTCTCTTGCTAAATAAAATATTAGAAGGATACCATATCAGCCATCATTTTACCCCCTTTTGTGCTTATTAAACCATATGAAAAAGGCACAATATATAATACACTCTAAACTCTATTTTATCTTCATAAAAACTAAGAAAAATGCATTAATTAACTTACCTATATTCTATTTCATTCTTATTAATCCACGAAGACGAAACTGAAACAAAAAAAATAGTTTCTAAGAAATCATGGAGATTATATCAAGAAGTCATAGTTTTTAATGGCACCACCCTTGAACATGAGACATATTTGCATCATTATATTAAAATTGGGTTATAACTTTCCCAGGAGTTGTAACATTGGTATGATACATATATTCCTCTGAGTAGTTACTCTTCTAGTTAATATAGAGACTGATTTGATGCATCATGTATCATTTTGTTATATCAATGGTGCCCATTTGTTAGTGTTACCAATATATTCTTGTGTCATTCATGATGCATTAAAGAGAGTTTTATCCTAAATAAATCATGCATTGTTTTGATTACTTTCCATGTCAACAATCCCTATTTCAATTGTTCCAGATATATCTATCTCTTAACATCATCTCTCGATATTTATTTAATTTTGATTGATAAGGGATACATCAATGACATTATTCAACATATTTCTTCCTATCGACATCAACTCATTATCTAAGAATTTCTTCTAGAATATAAATAGGATCATGGATATCAAAATCATTAGTGGTGGGTTTCCTTGTGATCAATAATGGGGTTACCTCATTGAATCTTGATCAATCAATTCTATGAGTGTTTAACATCACCGACACTATTCAATATCTCTATATTTTACTAGGTACCCTAGGGTCAATTTTCATAATTAATCGATATGCTCATGTATGCTAATAGTGTTATTCAATGTATCATAATCAAGAGGTTTCTACCATGCTCCACATTATCTCATTTATTCACATAATGTAGACTTGTACAATCGAGGTTGGGACGAATACCTTGGGATCGATATCATACCTCACTCATTCATGTTACCATTTCCAATATACAAAGGAGTATTTCAATATTATATGTACTTTTAAGATCTTGTGTACCCTCTCATTGGTGTCACATGTCTTCCTAATATATATTGTGCCATATATCCAAATTATATTTTCTAATGGCTATGATTTAATTTAATGACATGGACCCACCATGTACCTTTTTTGCCACTATTTTTCATTTTATTACATGGATATATAGTGTATTTTGTTGGTGTCCATGCTTTGTTACCTCTTATATTGAGCATGGCTATTCCTACCTTAGTGATTATCGATATGATTGGTTGTTGATTTCTTTTAGATTATCATTGGTTACTTGATTTTTTACTCCTTCCTTGTCCCACCAATAATACTGCAAAAATATAAATTTTTGTGGACACCACTCTCTCTTTTTACTTTATTTATTAGATATACATTCAAAGATTCCATTTCTTACATATGTAGGCCAATGAGTTACAGGAGATCACAATGTCACTCAATGTATAAGAATAATAATTATTCATTTATTAATATAAATTATATTATTTACTCTCAAATACATCTTATTTATTGATATGCATTTAGACTAGGATTCTCTTGAGTGATCTACATTAGATATATAGTTTTTATTACTTTTATATTTCTCAATGGAATGACAGTTTTTGTGTGTTTGTGTATTTTGTGTGGGATATAAGTGGTAGGAGCGAAAGTAGGATGTTAGGGTTAAGCGAAACATATTCAAGGACTAAATCAAGATCTACTATAACCACACTAGTTAAGATCACACCATCATAGTAAGAGGTATGCACCATCTCAATACTCCATCCTTCTCTGTTTGTAAAGTGTTTATGATATATATATATATATATATATATATATATATATATATATATATATGTATGTATGTATGTATGTATGTATGTATGTATATATATATATATATATATATATATATATATATATATATATATATATATATATATATATATATATATATATATATATATATATATATATATATATATATATATATATATATATGGGAAATAGTAAATGGCCTCTTTTATTATGTCATATATCCTAAACATAACTATGGAGGAAATCATATTTCCATAGAACCAATTTACCACATAAGGTCCTTCCTCTAATCTTTAATTTTATTAACACATTAATGTCTTCCTTTTTATTTGTAATTCTTAGCTTTCCTCTTATTGTTTCTCACATGGACCTATCCTTTAAAAATTCACTTTATAAAACTATTGTTACCTAAGGGAAACCTTCCAATAACTCACCTACTTCTATTGCACACTCCAGAAAATCATCACCCCACCATATTAAATCTCATTGACTTCATTATATTCTTCATCATTTTAGCGCTCCTCAAATAAAAGGTGTTCATATTCTACTCTCCTTTTAAACATGGGAATATTCTTGACATATTATAAGGCAATAAGTCTTGATGGAAATTGATCTACTACCACTATATATTCACCTTTACATAACCTTTCCTCCATTAATATATTTGATCTCTTCACTTGGTCAAATGTTTATTGGGCCATCTTACTATATTTCTTCTATTGGAAAAATCCTTGTGTTCCTCCACTACTTCAACCCTAAGCAAATCCTTCCTTGTTTCCACAAAAGACTCTTCTAATTCATCATCCTTAGATGTCCTATTATTCAAACTTATTCTACACTTTTCTTATATCAACCAATCCTACAATTACATTATGTGGTATTCTTCATTTTCTACCTCTACCTAACTTAGATCTTCGAGTTCTTTTCAAATACCCTCAAATTTTCATCTTAATTTAGTTTTCCAAACCCACATAACTAGAATTTCATTTTCCCTCACTCCTCTACACCTTCAAATCTCCATAACATTTACACAAGTGCACTAGATCTTTCTAGAATTCTTTCTCCTACAAATTTACTCATAAAATATAGATATTGGAGCCTCAACTCTTCAATTGAATATACTTGTTACAATACCACCCATTGTGAAAGGGATCCATAAATAATTCATTTCCTCAAACACTAAAAGAAACTAAGGTCATAGTGAAAATAGATCAAAGATGTAGCAAATCAAACACATGTCAATTAAAACTTTGACAATTTTCCTTACCAAATGGCTCAATATTCGTTTCTACTAAAATTTAAAAAATTATAAAATTTACATTACAACCATAAATAAACTTTCAAAAGATCCAAATATATAAATGGTTTCAAAGTCCCTTTAAAACTTTGTAATGTGAATCCTATTGGTATCAATGTCAACAATGTCTATAATTTTTCATAAAAGAACATAAATTATCTTTCTTTTATATAATAATAATATAATTTTAAGGTTATCCCCTAGGGGTAGCTCAATTAACGATGGTTGTGAAAATGAAGTCTTATGTTCAAACATATTTAAGGTGAAAATCCCCCCGATTCACTTGTGCCTGTGGAAAGGACATACATAGGCACGTAGAGGTTATAGTGGTAGTCGTTGGAATAGACGTTGTACACATGAGTACAAGACCAACCTAGTTGTCAATTCCTCCATATATATATAATCTTGTTTGTAGGACAAGGGACCTACCTTCGTGCAACGAGTTGACTATTAAAAGATACATAGGTGTATGTATACTAACCTCCTCTATATTTCAACTTGTGACCTATTATGAAGAAACACATGGTGTTAGTTATAGTCCCACTCAATTTTTGTATGTGTGTGTGCATCTTTATGTTGCAAAAACGTTTCTACTATGTAGGCATCTCCCTTTTCTCCATCTCCCTTTACTACCAATATAATTAAATTCCCTCAAATATTGACCTTTCCAACCATCAAAAAAATGGTCCAAACATGATGTGGGCTTAACTATCCCTATTTTAAAGTTGGAAATAGGGAAAAATTAAGGAAAAGGTGAAAAAGGGTGTCAAACTTAGAAGAAAATAAAAGTGAAATAACAAAAACAAGAAGAAAAACCTATAACTAATACCCAAAATACAAATAATAAATCAAATAAGTATGTATTTATAAATAATCATAATAATAATCTATTAGCAATTTAGTTGGTGTATGAGACCCCCCCTTTGTTTGTGTAATAAGGTACCTTCCTACATTCAATGATTTGATTGCTAAGGTCTACAAAATTGTTGTCTCTTGGGTTTATCTTGAATGGAAAGGAAAATTATTTGTGAGCCTCCCCATATAGGTTCAATCTTCGAGAACATGTTGGCCCATTATGATAAGGATCAAAGGCTAGGCATACTCTAACCCTTTGTGGATGTGACCACTTAGAAAGAAATTCATTCTCTTAATCATTGAACCTAATCAACATATATTATACGTGCTCATGTAAAATATTATACAAAATATTTATTAAATTTTTATGCTTTATTAAATTTTTGTATTTTAATAATTTTACGGATGAAAAGTAATAAAAGTTATATTAGGAATAATATCAAAGAATAAAAAATAAATAAATAATAATAATAAGCCTACATAGTTTACATCAGACAATGAAATGGTGTTTTGTTAAGGCACTCCATGATGAAAAGGTCAATGATTTGGAAGTTCATAGGTAAAAGGCCAACCATTCTAAAGTTTGGTGTGGCCCATGCTAGGTGTGATCCTTGCATGATTTTGAATCAAGTCACAAGTTAGGAATGCTAGTCATTTCAGGACTCACATTACCTATAAAACAAATAATAATAATAATAATAAAATGATCTAAAAAAAAACTTAAAGTAACCAAACAATAGATAAATGAATTCAAAATAATTAATAAAGAGTGATAAAAATAAAATTCAAAAGTGTCACACAATATTTGTTCCCATCACAAACTTGTGGGAACTAAACATATATAACCGCCATAGATCCATCTTAACTATGAATCTACCAATTGTTGAGAGTGATCAAATTTATTTTCACTCTGAAAAGGGTTTGCATCTCAAGAGATTTGATCCCTCTAGGTAGATCTAGAGCTAAGATGGATCTAAGTTGGTTTAAACATTGTGGCTGTTTTTACTATAGCACATATTTTCATTGCTTGGTTGTCTTTTATTAAATAAGTACTTATTATATTATATTTTGATGAAATATATTGTTGTAGATAGTCCACTTTTAAAAAATATAGGCAAATATTTTTCTTTGAAATAATTTAAGTGGAAAAAATCAATTTGGTTTTTTTTTTTTTGGTCAAGTTGTATGTGATCCTCTATGTTACACCAATTTTTGGTCATCTAACCTGTTACTATAAGATGGACTAAAGTACACTATGTAAGACTAATTTTACCATAGTAAAATTATTTTCACTATGAAAAATAACTTAATAACCCATAATTTATTAAGTTGTTGCTGCCCTAAACAGGAAACCCCATGAGGAATAATTGATTAAATCATTATTTGTTTGATTTTCCTCAAGGGATAATTAATTAAACCACTGTTAAATTAATATGCTTGGTCATATTTAACACAAAATAGGAAAATTAATTAGATAAATCATTATTTATCTTATTATTTTCTAGGAATAGTTATTTAAAACATTATTTAAATAATATTCCCTATTAAATTTGACTAAATCTTTATAAATAATGGAATATAATTATTTATTTAATTATTAGTCAACCACATTCTTAAAATAATAAAAAAATCATTTATTTATTTATTATTTCTATATAAAGGGATTTGACCAAATTCAAATTCTTTTTCCATCCAACAAAAATAATAAAATATTCCATAAAAGTTGGATCTACATTTGGTTAATAATACATTAATTATGCACCAATATCTAGACTAACTCAATATTTTGTTATAAATAGAAGGTTTTTCCATTCATTCACTACCTCTTGTTTCCTTACGGTCACCCTTTGATTTATACTTTTGGTCTCACTCTGATCCTCCATCATTGTCATGTTTTTCTACTTCTTGCTTGTGAGTTCCCTTTTGAGTTCCATTTTGTCTAGATTTTCTGCATCATCAAGAGAGAGATATATTAGATCTGAAGTGATGAGGACATACAAGAACCGATCCCATTGAGGGGGACTGGTAACATCTTCTATGTTCCCCTCCCAGGTGTCATAATACAAAAAATTCTTTAAAAAAAACTTGTCTTTTCCATTAGATGCATGGAGCAAATCTTGTTTACTTTTTCCTGTTTAATGTCTTTAACTACATAGATATGGATTTTTGCAGCATTTATTCTGATCACTAATTGTAGATCTAAGGAAATTGACAGCCACATTTGATGTTAGGGTTGTATGTTATGCACAGATAAAGTGATTTTTTTTCATATGCTTGTGATTATAATTCACAATAACAAATAGCGACTCCACAAGGGTTTATAATTACGACCGCTGTCGTTTTTCAGATCCCTACATGACCAGCTACTTCAACCCCTAGGGTTTTTCTTCAGCTTATTTTTTTCAATTTATTAATGTTGTTTTTAACCTTTAAAACCATAAAACAGTAAAATTTCTAACTTTCATGTGTTTCTGAGCCTATTGCACAAGTAACAAGTATCAATCGTAGTAGAGATGACACTTTTTTCTAAAACCTCCTCCCAAGACAGCCGAAAGTGCAAGTTTCACTTTTTGGGCCAAAAACTGTGACCTGAGATCCAAGGTAGTAGAAAATAGCCTAAAAACTGTGACCTGAGTGGAAAACAGGTCAAAAACTGCGACCTATACTTTTTGCGGGATTTTTCTGTGTTTGTCAGGGCCACTTTTCATGGTTTTTTGACCTCCCTCTTCACTTGTATTGGACATATACTTGATTATTTTTACTCGTTGAAGTAGGAACCAAGCCCCTTAGGGCTTCAGTACGCTTCCACATTTTTAGGATGAGTTTAGCTGAAGTAGGTCTTCTGAGATTTCAGTGTTTTCAACCATTTTTCAGATCTGGACCCGTACATTCAGATCCATGTTAGATCGGCTATTCATACATCCAAAACACCTCTTTTTCATTTTGTTTGGTCCTCCTTTAGGGTCCCCTCCATTTGTAGCCTTTCACCACCTATTTTGCAACATTTTTCCCTCTCGTTTTTTTCTTTTTTTTCCACCTCTTTCTAGTAGATCTGACCTTTAGATCCCTGTCCATCCCGACCTTAGATCCATTGGTCATTTTGTGTCTTTTGACAATATTTCACCCACCCATAGACTATTTGTTGGGAAGCCCTCCTCCTCGGGTTTTAATTGATGCATCTTTATTTGTTTATTTTACTGCCACATTCAGTTTCCCTTGCTGTCATTTTCAGTTTTTTTTACAATTATAAATATATTTTTTCTTTTTTCTCTACAAATGTTTGGGCTTAATTAAAATTAGCACAATTATCACATACACACACACCCTAAGTGAAGAGTGCCTGGTTTACACCGTCAGGCCAAGACTTAAACATTGTAATCAATGGATCCTGCACCTCCCTACCCTTCAATGTTTACCTCTCTTCCTTATTTGATCTGTGTCTCTTTACCATCATTGTGCCCCGAAGGCATTTATCTCAGAGACTCCAAGGCCTTCATCCTCAGTATTTTCTAGGAAGACTTACCCCACTGCGTAGGTTTTGAGTTTGTCCTCCACCGAGTCCCCATTCTGACTCAGATTCTGGTCCATCAGGTTCCCCTTCTAGTTCTATCCCTGACTCTCCTCCACCTTTCACCTTCATCATGTTTGGTTCAGGACCTAACATTGGTGGCAACCCCGGCCCTAATGCTGGAAATGCTACTAGTGGTGCCGCAACAGGAACTATTTTGGCTGCTTCCTTGCTTCCTTATATGGCAAGCCTGAGCTTCCCTGATTTTGGCCAATTGATTAATAAGCCCATACACCATGATCCTAGTTGGCCTACTATGTCAACCAAGCTCCCTTCAGAAATCCCCAAGTTTGAAGTAATTGCGGGAGAGGATCCTACCAACCATGCTTGTTCTTTCCACATGTGGTGTTCATCTAACTCCATCACCGATGATTTTGTCTGTCTTTGGTTATTCTAGCGTATATTTACTGGAGAAGCTTCCAAGTGGTATGTCGACCAAGTCTCCTCCTTTCATACTACTTTTGCGACCATTGCAAAGGCTTTATTGTCTTACTTCCAACTTCCCCTTCGCTATGACACCAGTATCGAACTCTTGACCTATTTTCGTCAAACTTCTACTACATGCCTATCTGACCATATTCAAGGATGGCATAGAAGGAAGAGGCTATGCCAAGCCCCTACTTTAGAAGATCGTGTCTACATGGACTGGTTTCTCAGATCCCTTTTTCCTACTATTGGCAAAGATGTCGCATCTCACTTCCCTCAGATCGAAGAAGCTACCCTCCAGATTGCATTGAAATATGACATGATCTACGTACAATCTGGCTATGTTTATACTGTCTTACCTGATCTCCCTAGACCCGGTGGTGCCAACACACCAGGGGAATCCCATGCCGCCAATGGTATCATTGGATCGATTTCACATCCGTACACTCATCCTCCCATGGGTTATGGTTTCCCTCAGGGAGGGGCCTACTCATCCAACACTTTTCCCCCTCCCGGCAGCATGTATCTAGGATACGACATGCCTCCTCCTTTTTCCCAACCTGTTTACCCCAATGTTTCCCAACCTCCTTATTATATGTATCTGTAGCTTGGTGCTTCAGCTCCTCCAACACTAACACCTCAACCTCCCTTTCCTTCTCAAACTCCCCAACAACAACCACCTCCCCCCCTCAGGGGCAGGTGTATGCACAAAAAAGTGCGACTAATCCTCCTACTTATAGGAAGAAGAGGAAAGGAAATCAAAACCAATCTGCCCCAAGTAATCCAGGAAACAATCCCCAAGGGAATGCATCTAACACTACAACCCAACAGCATGGCACTTAGCCCAAGTAGGATAGGCTTATTCACATGAATAAGCCTTGTTCTTGTTGCAGTGCCTATGGTCACTATACCCATGATTGTACTCTTTTACCTCATATGCGTCATATGTGGGAAGCTCAAGCAACATCTCAAGGACAGCAAGCATCCACTTCGGTTCCTCCCAATGCTGCCCCTATCCACCCTGCTATGTTTACCAATCCTGCCCAACCCCCTCCATCTAGTACCTCTGATTATGAGCTCCTCATGAAAAACTATAACCAGCACAATATCGTTGACCTCAACCTTCAGACTCGGTCATGTCAGCACAACAAACCCCCCGCTACATCTACTACCGAGCCCTCATCTTCAGGTCCTACAGAGCCCTTTTTTACACCCAATGGTCCTTTACTGATCCCTCAGCCTAAGGCAGATGTCCATACCAAAATCCCCAAGCGATCATTATGTTGAAATGTTGCTTCTGGTAAAGTCACCCACTTCTACAGTATAGTAGATCACTTGACACAATCCCCTACTGCCATGTCAACGCTGGAAGTCCTCTAGTCGTGTTGTTCACAATGAAAAGCTCTTCTAACTGCTATGGGAATTGTGGATCCTTCAGATGATCTTTTAATTTTATTTGACACTGACAAGTTAGAACATCCCCCCCTTCCTGCATCCATCACCTTCTAAATACCTGTCAAGATCTGAAATTCCAATGTCTCCCATTGTATCATTCACGAGGGGGCATCCACCTATGTGATGTTTGTTTCTGTTCGAAAGAAACTCGGATCCCTCGAGTTAGCCCTTTCCACTATCACCCTCCATGTGTGGGATGGAAACTCTTCTCAGCCCCTTGTAATATTCCACAATTGTCCTATTACTCTTGCGGGCAAGACTGTTTGTGTTGAAGTTGAAGTCATTGATGCCCCCTTAGATTACAACAACTACACTTACGTAATGTTTTATGTCCCATATGTGGTTAACCGTAAGATTTTCTTTCCTCACAATGGAAATATCGTCTCGATCAGTTGATATATTATGAACCGAAGTCTCAGACCTCTCCCGAGTCCATTATCTCTTTGGTGGCCAATAAATAAGCAATTGAACCTCTGACTAGTGTCTCACCCAGAGTCTATAAATATTCATATTTTCTTGGTTCATTCCCTAGTGTCCCCCCTCTTATCTCTGACCCTAGCTCGTCGAATTTTTGCATGATACAATCATCTCGGTCCAACCTCAAATGGACTAGTTCGACTAGCCAACAACCCCGCCCTTTGCAACTTGCTCCTAGTACTTTGAATTAGCCTTCAGGACCCCCTGCTTAAGTCCTCACATCTGTAGCTAGTGTCCACGATCCTATCTATCCCCCTGGAATGGTTCCCCCTGGCCTTAACCATCTCAGAGCTATCCTTCTTGGCCATTAATCCTCCATTCAGATACCGTTTCTTTCTCCACCTCTTGGAGTATTTTTGGTACCTCTTATGGCTACCCTGTCTCTTCCTAACATGACCCTAGGGATTCTAGTCTTGTACATTGATCCTCCAGCCAATATCCTGCCTGGTCAGCCCAAACCTTATACAGCTTTGATCCTGGTCCAACTGGTCACCATGATCCCTCCCTTTGCTTCTGTGCCTCAACCACCTCATTAGGAACCTACTCTTGTTGCGAAAGCCTCAGGTGGTGGGGGGAAATCCTGTAAAAAGGAACCCAAGGATAAGGCTTCCCAGACAACCCAAAGCATACCCCTTCATGTGCTTTGTGTGATTTTGTCCGTCATGCAACCCATAACTGTTGTGAATTTCCTCATCTCAAGCCCATGGTCAACGAAGCATTTCCTAAGTCTGATATCCCTGAGGTCCATGCCACTTTACCCAATTTAGCCCTGAAACTCAAGTATTTGCACAAGAATCATCCTTATGCTTTGTGTGATTTCCATGGCCACTACACTCACCTCTATTCCCACCTTGAAGAGTATCGCACCTCTTTGGAAGCATTCTACCAATTCAAAGCCAGGCACAATGGGTCCAACTCTCTCTTGTTTGTGAGTTTTTCTTTAGAAGAACTAGGACACATCTGCTCGCATTGACATTCCCCCTCCCGATGTTGAGATGACGGAGCCTTCGGCCACCATTTTCTACCTATTATCATCTATGAGATCCATGGTGTAAGACCCCTCTGGGACTTCCCCTTCTATTTCTCCTGACCTCCCTTCAGCGATCACCCTAGGCTCAACATCAGTGGATCCCTCATCTACTTGTTTTTCCGTCACCCCTCGTGATGATGCGCATCTGAACCTTTCTTCTCATTATGACGAGTTAGGTATATTTTCCACGTCATGTGGTCCACCTTCCACCAGTCACCCCATCTTCCATTTTGATGAAGACATTATGGAAGCGATGACTGCCCCTGAATTTCCCTGGGATGATATGCACCATCGTGCATAATTCCTCCCGCAGCAGTCCCATGACCAATATGTTTTTGAAACAAAATACTTCATTCACGATGAGGTCGATTAGTTTAGAAATCCCATCCCTGTACTCGATGCTTTCGAAGAAGGAAATATGGACAATATCTCTCCTACCATTAAAATTAACATTTCTGAAAAACTAGGGATAGAAGAAAACATTACCTTGCGTACCCAATGCACCTCGGAAGAAATTGATGCTTACACCAAGTTATTCAAAGAATTCCGCGATGTTTTCTCCTGGTCCTATGTAGAAGTGCTGGGACTTGATCCCATCATTCTCGAACACCATATTGATACATGGCCTAATGCAATCTTGTCCGTCAAAATTTGAGACCCATTAATCCTTCCAGACGAGAGGCTATCAAAGCCAAAATCAATAAGCTCAAGTAGGCTAGTTTTATTTATCCCATCCAGTACACCACTTGGGTGTCCAATGTGGTTCTTGTTCTCAAGAAACAAGGCACCATCCATATCTGCACTGACTTTCGTGACCTGAAAAAAAATTGTCCCAAAGAAAACCTCCCCACACCATTCATTGACCAAATCATTGACGAGTGTGTGGGGCACGAGCTTCTATCCTTCATGGATGGTTTCTTTGGATACAACCAAATTTTTATCCATCATGCTGATCAGCTAAAGACTGCGTTCATTAGTCCGTGGGGAACCTTCGCTTATAGGGTCATGCCATTTGGCCTGAAGAATGTCGGAGCCACATTTTAGTGGGCCATGTCATACTGTTTTCATGACCTGGCTCATATTATCCTTGCTTATGTAGACGACCTCACTATACGTTCTAAACATCGGGCGCAACACCTCCATGATTTGCGTACAGTCTTCCTCTGTAAGTGTGTCTTTTTTGTTCCTTCTGGCTGTCTTCTAGGATTCATTATGTCTAAGGATGGTATAACGCTTGAACCCTTGAAAGTTTAAGCCATTCTTGAGCTTCCTATCCCCTGTACCTTATGCCAGTTACATAGCCTCCAAGGCAAAGCTAATTTCCTTCGACGGTTCATACTTGACTATGCGACCACCGCGCATGAGTTCCTTAGACTCCTCTGATCTAACATTCCATTCGTTTGGGATGACTATGCTCAAGAGTCTTTCGATTCCCTGAAACATGCTCTCACCTCTACACCCTTGATTCGTCCCCCTGACTTCGATAGGGATTTCATCCTGTACATCTCAGCCTCCACCCATTCGATCGCTGGGGTACTTATTCAGGAAGATGACAATGAAATTGAGCATGTTACCTATTATGTTTGTAAGAACCTTGTAGCCCCCCTGTGTCCTATTCACATGAAGAGAAAATGACGCTAGTTGTCGTGTTCTTGGTCCAAAAACTCCGTCATTACATCCTCATGCGTTCCACCAAGGTTGTGACTAATTCCAACCCTATGGCCTTCCTTTTGAGCCATCAGATCATCAATGGGAAGTACACCTGTTGTATTATCATCCTCTAGGAATTTGATCTTGAATTTGTCACACCAAAGAGTAAGAAAGGTTTAGCCCTCGCTGAGCTCATTTCTAAATTTCCTACTAGTACACAAGATCCACCAATTAATGAAAATTTTCGTGACGAACATTTGTTTGCCATTACCTCGGACAACCCTTGGTATGGTGACATCCTCACTTATATGTGAACCCAAAATTTCGCCCACCATATTGACCGTGATGCTTGATGATGTATTTGACACCAATCCCCTACTACCTTCTCATTGGTGACGACCTCTATCATTGCGGTGTAGATACTGTCCTTCGTCATTGTGCTGAAGCTGAGCAAGTCCTTAATGTCTGCCATACTTCCAAAACCTTTGGAATACTAGGAAAATTGATAAAGAAATGCTCACCCTTACAAATGCTGAAAGGGTATTTGGGTTTATGATGCATGTTGGAGGTTTCCTCAACATTACTAACACTTACATCTATTTTTGGTTGGTTGACTTCTTTCTTATCTTGATTCTTCTTCTTCTTCCCTTTCTTCTTCTTCTTAGCCACCTGGTTACTAGCGTCAAGGCTTTTACCAAGTGAAGAGGAAGAAAGGGAGGAAGACATGTTGGGAGAAGAAGGTAAAGGGTCAACATGAGGTTGGTGATGTTGAGATGGTGAACGCTGTTGAGGTGAAGCATCCAGTTTAGGTGGAACCATTTGAGTATTCGAGGCCAACGAAGTTGAAAATAACCATACCGGTAAACCTATGGTAAATCCAGGTAATGAAAATGTAGCCATATAAGGAGGACCAACATTTCCAAAAAAAGAATAGTAATAAGATTCTCATTAAGAGGGGTTCCTTGGTTGGTAAATTCTCGAACAATTTCCATTGATTCAACTTCAGTGAATTTTATTAACAATTTAAAAATATTCACAATTCACAATTTACACCTAACAATTAAAATTCACAATTCACATCTAAGGTCTCTAAAAAGTAAAAAATAACAAATGAACACACGCTAACATATCTAAGAGTCAAACCACACACAAACAGTTTGTTTTCACAGCGAAATCACTAGTTGGTGATGAAATCCAACATCACAGAGACTAATGTGAAAAACTAGTGGTCGCAATAGTTACCCTAACAACAGGTTTAATGAAAAATTTTGGTGCAAGTACCTCCACTATTCCATCTCAAAGTGAAGTGAACCCTCCTGAAAGTCCAAGTGATTCTAGTAAACATCTGCTCCAGGTACAGTGGGACATTCCCCCCACCATCACCTTGTGGAAAAATCTTAAATATTATGCCCACTAAGCTCACCAACTGAGACAAATGTACCTGGGGGAATAGTGTACAATCTGATATACACGCAAGGGAAGAGTAACAAGCTCAATCCCCTTGAAGGCTACTTGATATAATCCAAGGTTTACCAACAAGTGACCCCAGGCTCCTCGATAATGGTCTATCTGAGGTTTACTGTTTGTAATATGTGCACATCTGCTATCTTTTCCAATGAGATAGGTAAAATTACCTCACTGGTTCCGACATGATCTCGTGCCTGACTCTTTTAAGAAGAGCTTCCCAGAGCACAATTGCAACAATTGGAATTTTTCCTTACCGCAAGATACTATTGTTTGTTTATTTTATTTGGAAAGCTAACTACTCCCTATTCCAATGCACTAATCATGAACTAGATTGGTGGAAAAAGCCCTAGAAAATGTAAAAATTACTAGATGAATTTTATTAAGAACTGTGTTATTTGGGTTGTTATTACTCCAAGGGTAAATAGATATGAAAACAATGGTGTTATGACCTGAGCCAAAACTAAATGCAATCGAATATGATAATGTAATCTTTCCAATTCGATGAATCCTAACTAAAGTAAGGAGAGAGTTTCCATTCACTTCTAGCAATGAAAAAATTGATAGATAAGAGAAAATATAACAAATTTTCTAATACACTAATTGCATCAAGAAAAACTAATGCTAATCAATAAAAAACAATTTTTTTATTTTTATGTTTTTAAAACAAGCATAAAAACATGTAAATTCAAATCAAATAAATTGATCTAAATATACGATTGATTTTTCCAGAATGTAAGCTATGAAAATGTAATATATGCATAATTCACTTGAAAAGTATGCAAATGTAATCTATGCACAAATTTCGTTCACATTCTGAAAATGAGAATTCTAACGATGCAAATGTAATCTATGCAAGATAATTCTCAAACACAAGATGATTCCAATTCAGCGAAAGAAAAACAACACTATTTTCCTTCACCAATGTAATCTAAGGAAGCAATCAACTACAAGTCAAGAAAACTGGGTGAGAATTCCCAAGGTCAGAAGTAAAAACACTCAAAGGTGATTAACACTCAAACACAATTTAGCCCCCCCCCCCCCGGCAAATGAGGGGGAAATGTTTTTGCAAAAAAAAAAGAAAAAAGATGCAAAATTGTTAAGAGACTGAGACAAACCTCGAAGTAATGACCAAAGGAAATCAAAATAATAATTTCTCAAAAAGAATATTCAAAACACCTAATTAACTTAACAAAGACTCAATGAGATGGTAAGCAAGCTAACAGGACTTGAGCGATCTCCCTAGTATCCTAAGGATATCTAGAAACAAACAACCAAATGCAAACCATTTTCTATAGATCATTTGTGATTTAGAATTACTAATAACAAAGTATGAGGACATACCCCTACCTGAAGTCCAACGCTTTCCGAAATCTTCTATCCAGTCGCTCCAAAAGAGGTCACTTTAGCATGTAGAACCTAGAATAAAAGATAGATAAAAGGATTAAAATCACCTGCAAGATATAATAATTTAGAAAACACTAATCTATCTCAGTGATCAAGGAATATAAGAATTGAATTACTCAAATAGATACATGAACAATTCAATGAGGAAATGAAATCCATTTGTATTAACTTGTATAATAAGAAGTAACCTTATAACCTGTAGCCTTGATGTTATACAGGCTCTTCCGGGGTCCTGACAACAGTCCTCTCTCAGATTGAAAAGCCTTCTTCTTTCTGAACTAGCATAAAGTTATGGACATGAGTGTGTGATCACTCTCATATAAAAAATGGCTAGTATAGAGAGTATGATCTCTTAATAATTTCTTCAGCAATTACCACATGTGTGTCTCTACCATTTACAAGCTACCATATACCCTTGAGAATAAAACATGAGCTCAATTTATAGGGAGATGGAGATAGTTTCAGTTCTATGAAGAGGGGGTTGGATTCCTCTCATGAAGGGATTTGAGCTCCATATACCAAGGGATAAACTCCATGAGTGAAGGGATAGATCTCATGAGTATAGGATAAAGCTCAAACTGAACGTGCTTCTAGAAGCTTCCAGTTGGGATAATATTCGACCAGCTGGGCTTCTAGAACTTACTTTTTCCTTTATTTGACTGTTTACAGGAGTCTCCAGGTTTTATAAGAAAAACATGTGGGATGTGTCGTAGGCTATAGAGCAACTATCTACGGAACCATAGGAAAGGGCTAGGAAAAGTGCAGAGTTATACTTTTAGGATTGTAATGAGCTTTTCTCCAATTCCAAGATGTGGTTTAGGAACATTATGGTTTTTGACCTCTAAGGGATCATAATATAGGTAGTGATGAACCTATATAGATAGTCAAATGTCATGGTGACAAAATAACGTGTAACATGTGGCCCTTCAGGTAGCCCCCCATGTGCTCCGATGACCTTTCTACTACAGTATTGAATGCATATCCATATATTTTATGGTTCCGGCCTCAGCCGCTTGCAGCGCCTTTTTAGTTTGCATGTATCATCCAAATTTTTAGAGCCCTTTCCTATTTTATAGGGCCTCTTTGGTTGTACTTATATCTCATGTACTCAGGTATTATTGTGTAAGTCCTGGCTATTTTCCCAGGCACAATATGTATGTGGGATCCATTATCATGTTTCTTATCTGGCCAATTTTTATGCCATAATGTACTATATATTTCAATCCCATGTTTTCTCGACACATCACTGTTCTTTATACTTTGTTATTTTAGCGGGCATAGGTATGCCTACCCCACCTCATGTAGAACAAGTACTCACTCATAAAAGAGACTTGTCATGCCTATAAGTCTTGCCTCCTTAGGGTCTTGTCCTCTCGCACTTCTATCTGCCTTATATTTCTCTCTCTCCGACTCCCCTTTGGTGTAATGTTCCAAAATTTTAGCTTCCAAGCTAAATGAAACATTAGAGTTAGCAGCAGCTATAGCCGGTAAATAAACGGGTATAAATGCCCATAAATATCCTAAGGAGGATAAAATAACTCCAAGTGTGAAAGGATACATTCTTTCTAGCTTAATAAAACACCTCCATGTGTGAACAAAGATAAAATGGAGCTGCTTTGACCAAGTCAACAACGCACTTTTAGTGGAGGAGGAATCCTAGGATGGATAACGCAATTTTGGAGGGAAATGTAACTTGGGTTAGAAGTAACCTAAGTGAGTGGGGCAAAGGGCAAGAAAACTCACATATTATATAAGGAAGAGGATGGCACCATTATTTATCATGTTGTATATTATTATTCTTGGCTACCAAGAATTGTTGCTGCTTTGCTGCTTAGCAAAGTTACTGTGTTGTTTAGCACTGGGTGTTCCCGGGCGGGAATCCCACCTCTTTCCTTTGAGGAGCTCATTGGGAGATTTTTTATTTATCATTCCACTTCAGGTTTTTATGCCAAGCTTTAGTCATCTACATCAGCACATCTTTTCCGGAGATTGTGCAATGTTGTTGGGTGCAGTAGTGGAAGGGATTGGAATCCCGGCTTCTGAGCTAGTTTCTCATTGGAGGAAGCTTTCCTTCACTTTAGAGTCCTGTTTGGAGAGATACAGAGCATATTTCAGTTATGTGGTATCATACCACACATTTCTCATGCCCTCCCAGCACTGTTTCTGCTAGAGAGTGTGTTATTTTGGAGGCAGTGTTCATTACATGGTTTGGTGGCTCCGTTGTAGTGTTTCCTTGTGATTGAGAGGTTCGTCCTTTCATGAGAGGAAGACCTTGATGGTTCTAAATTAGATAAGACATATTTCAGCCCTTTTCACTCATGTACTTCAGTGTTTCATTGATTATTCAGTCATTCTTTGAATATAACATTTTATATATAGAATGTTTGACAAGAAACCCTTGCCAGGTTATCTTATATTTTTTATAGGAGATTATATCTTTGTACTTCAGAATTATTTATCAATATATGAGTATATATATGGTTATCCTATAATTTTATGTTTAAACCATCTTAGACTGCGCATTCCCTTGAGCAGTTGCTCGGGCATTTTGTAGTCTTGGGGTTTTCCACCATTTTCAGCTACACTAGTGTGGGAGGTCTGTTTAACCCACCTAGTTCCATTTATTTTTGATATATCCCTGTATTTACATGCTACATATATGTATCCATGGGATACAAGTGATGATTTCACTGTTTTATTATATATGTTGCTGGAAATGCATTTTTCATCCATGATTTATGAGCAATCCTGAAAAAGGGATATTACAATGGTATCAAAGCATGATCTCTTGGCTCAGCCTGTGAGATATAGCTATCAGAAGAAGGAGAGATGGACAGAAGCCATAAAGCTTTAGTTTTTATAGGAAGAAAGGAAGACAAGCTTACAAAGCTTCTTCCAAAATCTATGAAGAGCTTTCAAGAAGAGCTGAAGAAAATAACATTGGAGATGAAATCTCCAAAGGAGGTTGATTCTAGAGCTGACTCTAGGATTTCAAATGGTTATTGTGAGCATGTAGTTGCACTCTATGATGCACAAAACAGTAAAATACCCAGAGCTATCCTGAGATGGATGGGAGGAGGAAGAACACCTAAGAGGAGAACTCTTAGTGATTTGTTGCAAGAGTATGAATCTCAAACTAAGAGGTTTAGAGATCATATTCATTTACAATATTTTTTCAAGATACAGATGGAGAAGAGCCAGCAACAGGATGTAGATAGATTTCTTCTATCTAATTTTGTCGGATCACCTACATGTTCAGTTGGAGCTTGGGTGAAGGAGCTAAACTCCTATTTGCAGCTACACCATATGGCCAGAGATGAAGCTATCAGAGTTGCAACACTGCATTTCAGAGGTAAGGCTCATGAATGGTGTATTTTTGAATCTTATTCCTTAAATAATGCCAATAATTTCTCTTATGCAAGATTCATAAAAACATTGATGGAGAGGTTTGGTGAAAAACTTCCTAAGAAACATGAGCAAGGAAAATTTGAGAAAACAAAACCCTTACATGTGATAGATGAAACTAAATTTCAGAAAACCATGAGAGGAGTTGATGTCTTGAATTACACATTTCCAGAAGCAAAACTTCCAGTTCATATTCTTGAACAAGAGGGCATGGGGATCACTTTTTCAAAAAGGGATCCAATTGTTGAGATGCTGCCTACACACATTGATGGATAAGAAGGAAACAATGTTGTCACATCTAGAGAAAATATAGTGCCTCATGCAGAGGAGGGAGTAGCACATGCTCCCACAGGAGGGATTCTTTGATCTTTGCAAGAAGTTCCCCAGGATCTCATACATAGAGGTCCAAGCAAAATCAGTGAGCAACATGATTGTGCAACATTGCAGTTGGAAGGAGGAGGAAAGGAGGAAGAGCAGCATTAGTTGATGAGAGGCATACACCCTTCTATATTTTAGAGAGCCAATGCAAGGAAGAGGCCGACTGATTTGCGTTGTAGAAGCAGGGGCAAGATGGCCCAATCACCTATGCAGTCTACTCTTGACATTGATGTCTCACTTCTTGGAGGCATTCCACCTGGGAGGCCACCTGATCTTTAGTTGATGAGAGATTTCTTGTCTTTGGGTTCACCACTCTTGGATTTTGAAGGGGTGATGAGTTTTAAGGAGAAATTTGGCATGGGGGATGTCAGAGTAGAAGGTAGCAACCTGAGTGGAACTTCACATGCCAGATCACCAGTGCTGTCACTGAGGAGGATTGATCCTTATTGGAGATCTCAGCTTTTGGTAGAGTAATCCAAGGATCTTGGTGCATGCATGATTCTTTATGACCCGGATGGAGATGACAGATACATGGTGAGAGATGCATTCATCTATTCCTATGGCAGGATCTTCTTGACTAGATCTTCTAGTTTTAAGGAGAAGCTGCTACATGCAGCACATGAGGACTTCTCTTCTATGCACTTTGATGCATATTTCCAGTTGATGGAGGAGCTTACTTGGGAGGGAATCCAACATGAAATATATCAGCATATGGATAGATGCATAGCCCAGATGGTGATAGAGAGGATGTCACAGCTACCTTCCTACTCATTGGGAGTGAGGGAAAATTTCCAGTTGAGCCATTTCAGCTCAAGACCTTAAGTACATAATGGAGGAGGTATCATTTCATGTTTTGTATTGTACGTCTTTCCTTTATTTGAGCAGGATGATATAACAAGAAGAAATATTTATTCTTTCATATTATATGATGATCTACTTGCAGCTACTTGTAGCATTGATCTTGGTTGTATTTTTGATGAGCTGTGGGGGAAGCCATATGTCTCTTGGTGTGCACCAATGACACCATATTGTGACTTCATGTTTTCATATTATGAAATGACTATGGCAGAAAACAAGTGGCTGGTAAAGCACTTGTTGATTCTTATTTTGATGCAAGCCAAGGGTGCACTGCGCTGGTTCCATGAGAGGGACCAAGACTCACTCTCCAGTTATCAATTGGCAACTTTTTTTTATTGTATCTTTCTTCCATGTACTTCTGATGTGTTCTTGTTCAAAGGAAGCTTGTATGAGGGAGAGATGAGGCAGCAAAAAAAGTTGTTGTTGCTATGGTTGCACTTGGGAGAGTATGGGAAAAATTCTTCCCATACTTTTCATGATATTTCTGAAGAGAATAAAGGCACATTCATGGTGGAAAGAGGCTACCCTCCAGTATTGGAGGATCATGAGAGACTTCCATGTCAGAAGATTATCTTCTCATATAGTAGCATTATGGTGGATGGCTTCGGCATATGGAATGTCAAAGGGAGAAGTCATGGAGCTTTATTACAAAGGCCTACAGCGTTGTCACATAGGAGCATGTTCTTATGGATGAGATATTCCAAAGGGAGGAGGTATACCTTCTTCTTGCAGATTTTTATGAGTAGATTCTCATGGGAGGACTTATTGGAGGATCTCACTTTCATCCCACTCACTATGTATGGTAGAGAATGTATTTCTGTACTTTTTTATTACTCTATTGAGTATTTGTACTTTCTCACCATATGTAAACAGTGCATTGCTCCATATGAGAGCAAGAGTATTTTTGGGTTTCATGGTCACTTTAGGGCCAATTCTTACAATGATAGTAGCCCATATATACATGACATTGGGCAAGTGTATTGTTATTTTATATATGTAAAAGTGATAGACATTGATGCTTACTTTCCCATGTTGGGAGAACATACATATCCAGCTTGTAACTTGTTGCAGGAACACTTGCCATATGACATTCTCAAGCAGCAGTTGGGAGAACTGCGCTGTATCCACCAGAGAGACCATATGTATCATCCAAAATTGCACATAACCTTCAGCCATTTTCTGATTTGGATGCCATGTGGTGATGATGTGCCATTCATCTTGAATGAAATGGTTTGGGTTGGCATGACTCATGACTTTGGAGGAAGAGTCCTTGGAGACTCCATCTTCTTCTTTCCATTGGAGGGAAATCATGTTGCAGCCCAATATCAACATAACTTCTACACTTATCATAAGTGGAGAAGAGGACAGCATGGGATAGGCCTTCTTGCCTATCATTTACATTCATTCAACCCACCTTCATTTCAGGAGCATAAGGTGGAGGATACTTTTCATGAGTTACCATGTTGGAGGGTGACTCACTTCATTTGGATGATAGCATGGGTGGAGGAGGCACTCATTCACCATGTTGATAATCACTCCTACTTTGTGGAGGCCATGAGACAGTTAGCAGGTTTCCATACACACTTTCCACCTTTTATTGATGCAGACACTTTGGTTTTGCACACTTGGGAGGAAGCATTGGATGACAATATATTTGCAGATTTTCTTGATGCAGTGATGGAGGCTATTGATAGAGGCCACATGAGGAATAGGGGAGAAATTTTGTTCTCCTTATGCCTTTTCTTGAGGACAAGAAAATATTTTGGAGGGGAGGACTGTAATGTTCCAAAATTTTAGCTTCCAAGCTAAATGGAACATTAGAGTTAGCAGCAGCTATAGCCAATAAATAAATGGGTAGAAAATCCCATAAGTCTCCTAAGGAGTATAAAAACACTCCAAGTGTGAAAGGAGACATTCTTTTTAGCTTAAAAAAACACCTCCGTGTGTGAACAAAGATAAAATGGAGCTGCTTTGACCAAGTCAACAGCGCAGTTTTAGTGGAGGAGGAATCTTAGGATGGATAACGCAATTTTGGAGGGAAATGTAACTTGGGTTAGAAGTAGGCTAAGTGAGTGGGACCAAGGGCAAGAAAACTCACATCTTATATCAGGAAGAGGCTGGCAACATTATTCATCATGTTTTAGATTATTATTCTTGGCTTCCAAGAATTGTTGTTGCTTTGCTGCTTAGTAAAGTTGTTGTGTTGTTTAGCACTGGGCGTTCCCGGGCGGGAATCCCACCTCTTTCCTTTCAGGAGATCATTGGGAGAGATTTTATTCATCATTCCACATCAGGTTTTTAGGCCAAGCTTCAGCCATCTACATCATCACAGCTTTGTTGGAGATTATGCAGTGTTGTTGGGTGCAGCAGTGGAAGGGATTGGAATCCCGGCTTCTGAGCTAGTTTCTCATTGGAGGAAGCTTTCCTTCACTTGAGAGATATTTTTGGAGTGCTCCAAAGCATATTTCAGATCTTTGGTATCATACCACACATTTCTCATACCCTCCCAGCATTTTTTCTGCTAGGGAGTGCTTTATTTTGGAGGCAGTGTTAATTGCATGGTTTGGTGGCTCTGTTGCAATGTTTCCTTGTGATTGAGAGGTTCATCCTTTCATGGGAGGAATCCCTTGAGGGTTCTACATCAGATAAGACATATTTCAACCATTTTCACTCATGTACTTCAGTTTTTTAGTGATTATTCAGTCATTTTCTGAATATCACATTTTATATATAGAGTGTTTGACAAGAAACCTTGCAAGGTTATCTTGTATTTTGTATAGGAGATTAGATCTTTGTACTTCAGAATTATTTATCAATATATGAGTAGATCTATGATTCTCCTATCATTTTATGTGTAAAACCTCTCTTATACTGTGTACTCCCTTGAGCAGCTGCTCGGGTATTTTGCAGTCTTGGCGTTTTTCAGCATTTTCAGCTACACTAGTGTCGGAGGTCTGTTTAACCCACCTAGTTCCATTTATTTTTGATATATTCTTGTATTCACATGATAAATATATGTATCCATGGGATACAGGTGATTATTTCACTATTTTATTGTATATGTTGCTGGAAATTTTTTTTTCATGCATGATTTATGAGCAATCCTGAAAAAGGGATATTACATTTGGTGTCTAGTGATTGAGTTCTTACTACATAATTCTGTCATGCAATTATCTCCTAACACTCGAATGTTGGGGGGAAATATGTTACACCAATTTTTGGTCATCTAAATTTTTACTATTAAATGAACTAAAGTACACCATGTAAGACCAATTTTACCATAGTAAAATTGCTTTCACTATGAAAAACAACTTAATAACCCATAATTTATTAAGTTGTTTCTAGTCTAAAGAGGAAATCCCATGAGGAATAATTGAATAAATCCTTATTTGTTTGATTTTCCTCAATGGATAATTAATTAAACCAATGTTTAATTAATATTCCTAATCATATTTAACCCAAAACAAGAAAATTAATTAGATAAATAATTATTTATCTTATTATTTTCTATGAAGAATTATTTAAAACATTATTTAAATAATATTCCTTGTTAAATTTGACTAAATCATTTATAAATAATTGAATAAATCATTATTTATTTAATTATTACTCAACCACATTCTTAAAATAATAAATAAATCATTTATTTATTTATTATTTCTAAATAAAGGGATTTGACCAAATTCAGCAATTTTTTCCCTCCAACAAAAATAATAAAATATTCCATAAAAGTTGGATCTAGATTTCGTTAATAATATTTTAATTATGCACCAATATCTAGACTAGCTCAATATTTTGTTATAAATAGAAGGGTTTTTCCATTCATTCACATCATTTTGTTTTCTTAATATCACCCTTTGATCTATACTTTTGTTCTGACTTTGATCCTCCATCATTGTCATATTTTTCTACTTTTTTCTTGTGAGCTCCCTTTTGAGTTCCATTTTGTCTATGTTTTCTGCACCATCAAGAGAGAGAGATATTAGATTTGAAGCGCTGAGGACATACAAGAACCCATCCCATTGAGGGGGACTGGTAACATATTTCTATGTTCCCTTGCCAGGTGTCATAATACAAAAAATCCTTTAAAAATTATTATCTTGTCCACTGGATGCATGGAGCAACTCTTGCTTATTTTGGTTGTTTGTTATGCACAACTAAAGTGAGTTTTTTTCGTCCACCTACAATTAGAATTCACACTAACACTCTAGGCCTTACCTATGGCTTATGGAGTCACAACCCAGGGGCATCTAATCTATCAAAGTCACATGGGGATCACACCCATCCTGGGCCACACCAGCCCTAACATGACTGGATTTTTCACATGTCTTCCACCCTAGCACATGGCACAACTACCCCCCATTACGTTTGATCCTAGGTTCCCTTGCTGATGAGGTCCATCCTCACTAGGTTGTGCTAGTGAGACTAGACAGCTCAATCAGGTTTAAAACAAATATTCAAATTTCATTTTCTTATAAAAATGATAATTTATTTATTTTCCTTTGATGGGGGTTTTAATGTTGAAGGGATGAAGGATTAGGGGTATTTCCCACAACCACCTAGTTGTAAGGTGCATTTAAATCTTGGAGGGGCACATCCTTACATCACATGCAATGGCATGCATTTTAACAGTTGGGAAAGTCTACATATGGATGGATATATGAAGGTTTTGGAGATTGTTGGAGTAATTTGGAGATGAGGCGAGGGTTGTATCTCAACCACCATTTGTTCGTTATAATTGTTGGTGTTGAGTTGGGGGTGAGCTTGGGGCTCTATCATGGAATTGTGTTATAATGGATCTCTTATGATGTCAGGGATTACATATCACGATGAGGCTCCAGTATCTGCGTTGAGTGGGTGAGGTTGCTAAAAACTTTATTTTGTGCAAATTATTATACCTTTGTCCTATGTTATTTCTTTAATTGGTCTTTCAAAAAATTGCAACATAGGTGTGTTTTGTTAGGGTTAGTGCAACTGTCTAGTGTAACTCAGTTCTAGGTATAGGGTTGCCTGAAGGACCATCTTTGTCCACTAGTGTAATCATTATGAAGGTCTCCTTCTTTAGGGCAATCAGAGGTAATAAGTTTCAGTGGTAATGAAACATCGAGGGATTTTATGTGTGAAATTTATAAGAATTGTGTCAAGTTTCTTGGTAGATGGTTGTCGCATCTCTTTGACTACATTTAGTGTCAAGGGTATTTTGTTATATCTAGTTATATTTGATCATTTCATTGTTCTGTGTTATGGGTCATCTGTCGAGGGCGATGACTCTCCAATCATCTCTTCTTCCAACTCAATAGATTCTAAAACAATTTTTCGGAGGTATGGGGATAAAATAATTGGATTAAGGTCAAGTCTTCAAGGTGGGTCGTATAGTATGTTTTACTATTACTTTTTACGTCGTGGGATTTTCAATGGATTCTCAAGGTGTGCCCCCAGTGTCACGTCGATGCCTCGTATACAGAGAATGCATTGCATATGGGGGAGAGGTGGTTGTGGCCCTTAGGGGTATCGTAGGTAAATAATTTTTCCCATGATTCGGCAACCCCCTTACTTTAATATTGTTTTCTAAGAGACGAGAAATGAAGCCCGGAAGCTAGAGACTCAAGCAGGGATTAAACGTTAATCCCATTCTGATTCAAATCTCCTTGAGGATATTTAAAATTTGTTTCGTGACCCTAGTCATACCAGAAGCAAGAAGAAGCAATTCAATTCAATAGCTTTGTACTATCAAATGAAAACTTTGTTGGGCTTGGTGCTTAAGGAAAAGAAAGTGGAGAAACAGAATCTCTTCTCCACCCTTAAAGACATCAAATGAATGCACATAAAAAAATGTTTTTTTTTTTTTTTTTGGTACAAGATCGATTCTCGATTGGCACGTGGAGGGCCACATTGCAGGTATGTTGTATAACAAAGATATTATGGAACCTCCAAGTTCAAGTGTGAGAGTGCCAGGCACAATTTCCTCCTCTAATAATGAGAGAGTTGGAGAGGGTCAAAAAAATTGTTTAGCGTCTATGCAGTTGGTGTCAGGCCTGTTCAATTGGGGAATTATTTGTTTAAAGCTTTTTTTAATACTCAGTTGGATATTTTATGTATTGTTTCAGTTTCCTATTTTTTGGTTGTGTCGTATATGGTATTTCACTCGCCAGGCTTGTGTGCCCGTTATGTTGTGTGGTTGGTTATTTGATATTTATTGAGGTATAGTATCGGTCGGCTTTATTATGTAAGTGTTGTGTTATCCAGCTATAAAATTTTTTATACCAAATGCTGGCTAAAAATTCTTTGAGCCTTCAAGGAACAAATTTTATGACTAAAAAGTGTTGGCTCTTGAAGACTCTTGAAGGCCTCCTGCCTCTGCCCCAATCTTCACTACTATGCCTTTTTCCCCATTCAGAAATCCTGCTGGTTCCCAAGAAAGAATACTGATGCAAGCACCATTTCCCTCTCTCCCCTCTTCCAAAACTAACCTCAGTTTTTATCCCTCCATTTCCCATGAAAAACCTTCATTTTTATGTTTTTCCCTTTTCCCTTCTTCAAAATCCCTTTGATAAGGTTCAAAGACTCCTTCTTTGCCTTATCGAAACCCTCAATTTCCTTTGAAAATCATTGAAAAACCATAAACACCCACATTTTGGGCATATATGGGTCCTAGCCCTTTTTCCCATTAACCCTCGGTCACATTATTTCCCATGCGCCCACGGCCCTGCAGTCGAGTGCCAAGCTGCGTTATAAATTAATAAAGACCTTTGTTTATATTAATTTTCCAATTTTTTATTATATTATAATTTTTCGTCGGTTCAAGGTTTCAGCCGATCTCCACCGTCGATCTGATCTGTAGATCGACGGTGTGGAGTCCGTCTCTCCGGTGGTCCCCACATTTCACTCACCTTTCCAAAAACCACGCGGTATTCATCGAATTGACTTTGGGAAACGACGGTTTTTTTCTAATCACCAGCGATTCCATTCATCAGTTGACGCGTGGCCTAGGCACTGTTCATAAAACTGCCATCCATTGCACGTTAACGTTCGGACGTGGACCCTGCGCGATATCGCTATACATCGTCCAATCTGGGGTGGGCCATCCAACAGCTAGCGCTCACCGAATATGCCCAATGTTTAACCGGGCTACGGCTTGGTCATTAGAGCATCTCCACCGTCGATCTGATCTGCAGATCGATGACCCATATTCCATCGCCCTGATTCGTCGCCCATTCAACATGTTCCGTTTGATTTTCCTTTCTCCGCACCCGACCGTCGATCTTTGCAAGATCGACGGCTATGTTTTAAACATTTCTTCCGCCTTCCCATCAAATCCCATCCGGTGGATGATGCCATCCAACGGCCACGCTCTCTCCACGTACCTTCTGAAGCAGTAACCTATAAATGCATGGATTTTATAATTTGTGTTCGTATTTTGTAGGGTTCAAAGGTTTTTTCGCTATGTTTGAAGAAAATTCGAAGGCAGAGGATGATGGTCCTCCCACCTTCAATTTGTCAAAGGAAAACATTTTCAGGTGTTAAGTCCACGTTTCATCAATCTTCCATGAAGCATTAATGCCATATAACACTGCACAGCCTTGCATACCCGCAAAAAACCATGAATCGGGCACAGTCAGAGAGTATTAGTGACGAAGATAAAAATGAACCAGGACAAAGGATGGAAGACATATTTGCGGGCATCATGGCTAAATTTTTTTATCAAAATCCTAATCCCCAATTAAAATACAGTTTAAAGACAATATTAAGGGTTTTTATCAACATGAAAGCCTCCACCACCACATCTGAGGCAAATTGATTCCTCCCAGCTGCTGAAATGTCACCTGTGCCTCAAAGTATTCAATCAGAAGCCGAATGTATTGACCAAGATCAGATATTTGTCTCAAAACACAAAAAAAGAGTAAATTCTACCAAGGAACTTAATGACAAAACATCTGCAGAGTTACTTTGACACCACACAGAGCCTCAACGGTCAACAAAAGCTCCCACCGAGCTTAAATCTTTATGTAAAACATTTAATACAGAGTACACCCATGTAAGTTTCTTCATTGAGCCCCCCAAAGTCCAAGAAGCTATTAAGTCTATATTAATTGTAATTAGAGATCTTTTATCAAATCTCACCTCCTCATTCTTCTATATATACTTCTGTAGAAGATGAGTGAGGGGTTGGTTGTTGTTTGATCACTAGTTGTAATATTGAAACTCTCTGAAATAAATACATAGTTTGTTGAAGTTGAAGAAGAAATTGAAGTCTTGGAAACCTTGATGATGTTGTTGCATGCTTGTTCCTAAGAAGGCTCTATCATTGGATCCATGAGCTTGGTTGTTGGTGAAGTATTCTGAACTGTTTTATGTTTTCCCCTATTTTCATTATGTTCCATAATTTCTTACTACAGTAGGTTGAAATTTTTAGGCTAAGAAATTACTCTTGGAAGCACCTTAGACCTGTTCATCCTTCACTGTTTCATGTTTTCTTCTGCTGAAGTATTTTAGAGTCTTTAATCTCTCTCTTTAGTCTTCATGCTTGTTTATTTCCTTGATAGTTCGAATAGCTGGTTTCAGCATGATTTATGGTTTTCCCTACTTGTCTGCTACCACTTAAAAACTATTATTGAAGTCTCCCTTTGAATTTTCTTGTTTATAGTGAATCAAGGAGGTCTGTTCCGATCTTGCCCTTTGTCCTTGCTTAAAAAGTTGTCTCAAAGGTCTTTATAGTTGCAATCATAGATGTGTTAGGTGTTCCCTCTTCTATGACTGCAGTTATCAGTGAATATTTTATGTTTTCTAATTCATTTGAAATACAATCTTTGAGGAAATAGGGTGTTCCCCGAATCTTAGATTTCATTTTAAAAGTTGTTTTGAAATCATTATTTTCTTAAAGGTGTGATTTGTAGAATTTATGGTTAGCCCTTTCTATCAAAGAGCTCTTTATTGTTCAAATTATGCTTTCAAATTCCCTTTGTTGAGAATTAAACCTCTCTTCCCAAAACATTAATGTTCATCTCATTCCAAAAACAAAAGGATCCTGTGGCCAAGTTAGATTTTCCCTTTGATATCCCATATCCATTGATGAGTTTGTGATGACCTTTTCTTAACTCCATTGCCCAATGAACCAGATATTTCTCTGTCCTATATATCTTTCCTAGGCCTTTCATGTTCTGTTGTGTCATTCCAACCAAACAAACAAAAAAATAAACACCTGCACTTAATAACTAGTCTAAAACCAATACTCAAAGCACACAAGATAAACCTTTGCAAACAAACTTTTGAGAGATCCCTCTCCAAGAACAGGAGGACTAGATCCTGTAACTCTAAAGATTGGTTCTGATGTTGCCTTGTCTTTTGATTTTCCAAACTATCAAAACATGGGACACCAAAATAATGGCGATCATGGTGGGAAGCTGAGTAAAATCTTCAAAATAAAACACTCACTGTCTAAGTATATAATAAGTAACCTCCCTCAAGCACTACCAAGCATGGTAATCATGATAGGACTTAATTGAATCAGTGACAAGCTAAGTAACCCTTAGGATTCTTATTAAACCTTATCAAACCTTGAAGGAAGCAGTTACCAAGCCATAAGAGTGAACTCTGTATGTTTTGACACCTTAGCTAAGTGTTAAGTCAGATTTAGGACACTCTCATAACCTATAAAATCAAGAAACTCAGAAAAACCCAAAAAATATTTCAGTTTGGCTTCATAATAAGCATGGTGGTGGAACCATCCAATATATTACCTTCATAAAAAACTAAAAGTTTCCACCTAGTGACTCCACTAGCCCCAGTAGGCCTATTATTCATCTAGGTTCCCAAATCTCTTTAAGACTGTGTTAACCAGCCTTGAAGAAAGTTTAGAAGCCTAGTCCCATTTTAGACAAAACATCCTGAGAGGTGAAGCTTCCAAAAATAGTCCCTAAAACCCCCACCTCTCTCATTTTTGAAAAGCAGTCTGGCTTCACATAGGATCAATACTAGATCCCATCTAGACCCAAATCCTCCTTTAATCGTTGAAAATCTTGAGAGAATTTTGTAGAAGACTTCTAACTCTCAAAATTCAGCTGCTAATAGGAGCCTCTTAAGAACAAATTTTGTCCCTAAAAACCTTGTGGTCTTAGAGGATTCACACTTTGATTTACATCATACAAAGAACATCTTTAGAACCAAATCTCAAGGTGACTTAAACCAAACTGACCTTGATATTGCAGATTTGCAACAAAGCTTCAGTAGAGAAGCCTCACCTTCCACTCCTCCTGATTCCCAGCTTCTTTATCACTTTATCCTTTTCCATAACAAGTCTGCTCAAAATCAGTTTGCTGGCCCAAGTATTTCTTCCACTCCAATTCATACTACCACTGTGCAAAACACTCCTGTTCAGCCCACTTTCACTACTGTAAATCCACCCTTATTTCCAGCCATGGCAACATGGTATGCCCCATTAGTGTTACCACAACCTCTACTTCCCTTACCAAATGATTACCAATCTAAAATCCCTCACTTCACTGGAAAAGAGTCTACAACAACCCAACATCATGTAGATAGGATGGAAGATGCATTTGATTACATGGAGATAGAAGAAGAAACTGTGAAGATGAGGATCTTTGCCCAGAGTTTAGGAGGAGATGTAAAGAAATGGTTCAAAAACTTACCTCCTAACAACATAAATGATCTCCCTGCCTTGCATCAAACATTTATCAACAAATGGGAACTCAAAAAGAATCCTCTCCAAATACTGGCAGAATATAGCAGCCTCAAGAGAAATCAAGGAGAGAGTATTCCTGACTACTCCACTAGGTTTAATAGCATTTACAATGCTCTTCCACCTCACATGAAACCTCCTCAAGGCATGGCCTTAGTAAGATATCCCAAAGGCCTTGATGTTGACATGATGTATCAGTTAAGGGAGAGAGATTACTTAACCTTAGAAGACATGCAGAAAGGAGCTATGAGCGTAGAAGCAAACATAATTGAGAAAAGAAATAGGTTAAGATCAGAGAAGAGGGTAACTTATAAAGATGACACTACACCCTCCACATCTATCTCAAAGACAGAACAGATGTTGGAAGAGATCATGAAAAGGATGAGCATACTTGAGAGAACACAGCCAAGAGACAATCAGAACAACTCCCAAAACAAAAATAGAAATCAGAATTATAGAAGGGACAACAATCAAGATAAGCAAAAAGAAAGTGACCAACAGATTAGACCTCCCTTTCAACAGAACTATGTAGATCAATATGAAGAAGATAGGGGGTTGGAAAGGTTGGAAGAATCCCATGTAAACTTGATTGGATCAGACAGTGGGGATGATGTTTTCCTCACTGAGGAAGAACAATATTTCTTCTCTTATGATCAAAATACAAATACCTATGAAGATTCTGATGACTATAGATTGGGTTTTGAAAATGCAATCATGGAGGTACACAAACAGTACGATATTAGGAGCAAGGGAAGCATAGATAATTCAAAAGATAAGAACACTAGCACTACTGTCAAGAAAAACACAGAAACTCAGACCAAAAAGATAGCAGAGAAAACCAACATTTTGGCTAAGAAACCGGACATGAACAAAGATAAAGGTGTCCAGTGAAATGTTGAACAGAGTACCCCTAGCACTTCAGCTAGTGGTCCTAATAAAACTGTCCCAATTACCAGTCCAAACAAGGTTCAGCCAATCAAAGTTGTTGAAAAGAATTCAATTGAAAAAACAGATGTAAATACAAACAAGTCAATTATTCCTTTCAACCTTGAGGGAGAGATTGCTAAGATAAAGATTATCATCCCCCTAGCTGAACTAGTAACCCAAGAAGTATACAAAAACCAAGTTTTGAAAGCTTTAAACTTAGGAAGTGATATTGACACCTTAAACTTGACAGATGACAAACCTGAATTGTTGTTTGGTCCAGAAGTTGAAGAAAAATACCAAGAAGGGGTTGTCCCTCCCTTCTATGTTAGCTTGAACATACATGAGAAAATTTTACACAATGCCATGTTAGACTCAGGAGCTTCACACAATCTAATGCCCAAGGTAGTGATGGAAAGCTTAGGCTTAGAAATTACTAAACCATACAAAGACTTGTATTCCTTTGACTCAAGCAGAGTCAAATTTTTGGGTTTAATCAAAGATTTATGTGTTAAATTATCCCAAATCCTAGCTAAGAGTTTGGTCATGGATATAGTTGTAGCTGACATTCCCCCTAAGTATGGCATGCTCTTATCAAGATCTTGGGGAGCCAAACTTCAGGGGAGCCTTCAAATGGACATGTCTTATGCCACCATCCCTGTTTTTAACCAAAAAAGAAGACTATACAGGGAATCCCACATGAAGTACATGGTGAGAAACATAGACAAACCAAACAACTCTCCAATCTATTCTATTCAATCAAGTTTAGATTCCTTTATCTTATGTAACGAAGATGAAATTACTCAACAAGATAAAGAAAACATAGACCAAATCAGTTCACCACAACAATCCAATCTTCCCTTCAATCAAATTCAAAACATTACCAATCAACAGCAACAAGAAAATGAAAATAAGGATGGCATACTTTGGAAAATAAATTTTGATGGATCTTGTAATAAAACAAGTGTAGGAGCAGGTGTGTGGATTCAAAATACAAAACAGAGTTTTTCATACAAATTGGATTTCCCATGCACTAACAATATTGTTGAGTATGAAGCACTTCTCCTAGGCTTACAACTGCTTAAACAGTTAGAAGCCCAGAAGATATCAATCTTAGGAGATTCTGAACTTATCATAAGACAAATCAAAGGAGAATACTCAGCTAAAAATCCAAGACTTAGGGAATATCGAAACACTACCCTTGATCTATTAAAAACCTTTGAAAAGTATGAACTTATTTTCATTCCAAGAGAACTGAATCATCTAGCAAATGAACTTGCTTTCAATGCCAGCAATTTCCAAATACCTGAAATAAATCAATAGCTCAGTGTAAAAGTAAAACATAGGCATGTTGTGCCTGACAACAAATATCACTAGCAAGTGTTTGATTCTGACAAACACATAGATGATTTCTTGAAATCAGAAAATGATTTCAGCATACCAATATCAGAAACTAGCCATAAAGAAAATTGTTTGTATATTGAACAAATCCCAGAAGTTGAAATGACATATACTGCTGATATAAATCATTATGAAAATCCTTTTGAAGCAGAGATAACTGAAAACACAGACCAAGAAGACTTGGAGGTTTTATAATGCAAAAATGATAAAATTCCAAGAGGTCTAGCACCTTTAGAACACCTTTTTGATTTTAACGATGTAGCCAAAGAACCGAGAATAGAGCCTGTGGAAAAAATACAGAAGAGCATAACATAGGCAGTCTAGCAGAACACAAGATGATCAAGCTATCCAACACTCTCCCAGCTCACATAAAACTGTAGTACATAGAGTTGTTCAAAGAGTTTAAAGATGTTTTTTCTTGGGGATACAAAGACCTAAAATCATATGACACCAGCATCATCCAGCATAAAATTCCTTTGAAAGAAAATCAAAAGCCTTTCAAACAATAAATAAGGAGAATAAATCCTCTCTTACTACCTCTAGTCAAGGCAGAGATTGAAAAAATGCATGATGTTGGAATCATAGTACCCATTAGATTTTCAGAGTGGGTATCAAACTTAGTTTCTGTTAGAAAGAAAACAGGGGAAATCAGGCTCTGTATTGACTTCAAAAATTTAAATAGAACCTCTTTGAAGGACAACTACCCTTTTCCCAACATGGACCATATACTTCAAAAGGTAGTTGGATCTAGAAGAATATCCCTCTTAGATGGGTTCTCGGGTTACAACCAGGTGTTAGTGCTCCCAAGTGATCAAATCAAAACTGCTTTTACCACACCTTGGGGCACCTTTATGTATGTCAAAATGCCTTTCGGGTTAATGAATGCAGGGGCCACCTTCCAAAGGGCCATGGACATAGCCTTTTCTGAAGATATTGGCTATTTCATAATTATTTACCTTGATGACATAACTGTCTTTTCAAAAAATGATGAAGAACATTTGATTCACTTGAGAATTTTTTTTGAGAAGTGTAGGAAATTTGGCTTATCATTGAATCCCAAGAAGACACTCTTTGGTATCCAAGAAGGTAAACTTCTTGGCCATATAATTTCAGAAGAGGGAATCAAAATAGACCCTACAAGGATAGATGGCATATTGCAGATCAGCCATCCAAGGAGCCTCAAAGAATTGCAATCTTTCATCGGAAAGATTAATTTCCTGAGGAGGTTTATTCCTAATCTTGCTGAGCTATTAAAAAACATTACAAACATGCTTAAGAAAGATGTTGGTGTAAAATGGACTTTACTAGCTAAACAATCATTCGAACTGGTCAAACAAGCTCTTACTCAAACACCAGTCCTGATTAGTCCAGATTTCACCAAAGACTTTTACATCTTTTCCTTTGCATCTGAACATACAATAGTTGCAGCATTACTTCAAAAGAATGACTTGGGGCAAGAACAACCAATATATTTCTTTAGTAGGGCCTTAAGAGATGCTCCTCTCAAATATAACATCATGAAGAAGCAAGCCTTAGCATTAGTGAAAGCATTAAAAGATTTTAGGGTCTATATTTTACACTCTCACATAATTGCTTTTGTTCCACATACTATTGTCAAGAACATTCTTAGTCAAGACCCTGATGGTAAAAGGGGAAAGTGGATCGCAACTATTCTTGAATATGACTTAGAAATCAGGCCCACCAAACTTCTTAAAGGGCAGGGGTTGGCAAAACTTATGGCTGAGTATAACTTCCAAGCACTAGACATCAACATGGTAGATGTGTTGGAAGAAATAGAAGAATCTACTGCCCCTTTTATTGAAGAAACGTTTCTGAATTCTCCTTGGTATGCTGACATTATTTATGTGCTTTTATATCTAAATTCTCCTCCTTCTTTGTCCAAAACTAAAGCTAGATTTTTGAAACAAAAAGCTTTAATTTTTTGCATATTAGATGGAGTATTATATTGGAAAAATGCTGTTGGAATTTTGCTTAAATGTTTACTTGAAGATGATGCAGGAAAAATCATGCATGAATTGCATGATGGTGAATGTGGAGGACACCTCTACTGGAAGGCCACAGCAAACAAAATTCTCAGATCAGGTTACTATTGGCCTACCCTTTTTCCAGACACTCAGAAGTTGGTCATGTCTTTCCATAAGTGTCAAATCTTTGATGGCAAGAGAAAACTCCTTCCCTTACCTTTACATCCTATCAGAGTTGAGGCACCTTTTCAACAATGGGGGCTGGACTTCATTGGGGAAATTCATCCATCCTCCTCAGCTCAGCATAAGTGGATCCTCACAGCCACTGACTTCTTTACCAAGTGGATAGAAGCTATACCCTCCAGAAATGCTAATGACTCTGTCATTATCAAGTTCCTTGAAACAAATATCCTATCCAGATTTGGTTGTCCCAGAAAAATCATAACAGACAATGCTGCTGCTTTTAAATCTAAGAAGATGGTTGATTTTTGTTACAAATACCACATAACCTTGGGCCATTCCACTGCTTACTATCCCCAAGGAAATGGATTAGCTGAATCTTCCAACAAGAGCCTCATCAATATCATTAAAAAGCTGTTGGAACAAAATCAGAAATCATGGCACAGTAAACTGGTTCATGCCTTATGGGCTGATAGGTTAACTACAAAGAAATAAATAAATATGCCCCCCTATCAGTTAGTTTATGGCATGGATTCAGTCTTTCCCACCTCATTGGGAGTGCCAGTCATGAAGCTCCTTCAAGAAGTGCAGATTGAAGAGAATGATATGCAGAGAAGAATCAACCAAACAATCCATTTACAGCAGACTAGAGAGGAAGTCTATGAAAGAACACAGTTAGTCCAAGAAAATATGAAGAAGCTATTTGATAAGAGGACTAAGGCAAAAAATTTCCAAGTTGGAAATGTTGTTCTTAAGTGGGATTCAAGAAAAGAAGAGAAGTGAAAACATGGAAAATTTGAGAACTTGTGGAAAGGGCCCTATATTATTCATGCTGAGAGGGGTCACAATGAATTTTTCTTGAAAGAATTGAATGGAGAATATCTATATGGAGGTCCTGTCAATGGCAGGATGCTCAATCATTACTTCTGCCAAGAATCTTAAGTTTCAAAGCATTTTATTTTCCATTGTAAATATCATAGTCTTAACATTGCATTCAAAGTTATGAAAATAAAAAAAACAAAAGCAGAGAAAGAAAGAAAAGAGGGCAGATTGTGAAAACAAGAAAGGTATAGCCCCATACCGAAAAAGAGAAACAAATTTGAAAGTGTGCAAGCTCAAATTCCACTCCTAAAAAATACACTTCTAGTTAGTCAAACAGTTTAATCTTGACTAATTAGCTTTAAATTTTCTGCTGATAGGATAGTGAAATCGATTTGCCAAATTGTTTAATCTTGGCTGATCAGTAGATAGTTTAGGATAGAAATTAAAGGTTCAAACATGCTCAAAATCTGAACCTAAAGTTTGAAAGAGAAAATGACCCAAATATGTTCCAAATTTTGAGTCAAAAGATGTAAAAATCTCGTTCTAATTAGATTAAAACCTAAACCAGAAGAAAAACAAAGATAGCTCAAAACAAAAATCAAAACAGAGTTGTAGAAAAGAGGAAGGAAATGTTTTCAAATTTCAGATCTCAAGCCTTCCATTTTTTTTTTTAAATTTTGTGCAAAATAAATGTCTATGTGCAGCTTGTCTTTATGCCATGGACCAGCATCAAGTTATACTTTTCAATCCTGACTTGAGTGCTTTTCAATTTCTGTTGTAGAATTTAGAGAATAAAATTCTGATTGGACAGTTTAATCCCAATAGATAGTAGAATAGGTAGAGAAACATCTGAACTCAACTGTTTAATCTGAGTTCAGGGAGAAATAAGGAGTAAAATTAGATTATTTTTATTCTTTAAAAATAATAAAATGTTGTAAGAGAGTTTTCCAATCCAAGTGCACTCTAAGAAGAAAAAATGTTAGATCAGTAGGATTGGGTAGGTAGAAAGCTTGTTGATGAAAGAACCATTGTTTTTATGGATGCTAATATGTTTTCAGAATAAAGAAGATCATCCACAGAAAGGAAGGTAACCCAATGGATGAGGCAACTCATTAGCCTCCTAGAGAATGAAAGTCTGAAATTCTTGATGCCTTCAAAAAGGCACCATCCCCAAGTGGAGCCACTGTTAGCCACCCATAAATTCTGTCATATCAGGTGGTGGCTAAATGATGTTGGATAGCCTTCAAGAAACAATTTCATTGCTAAAATTTATGACGCTTAAATTATTTTGATTATATCCTATCCTTTGGATAATTGTCACTGCTTTTCCCCTTTTTCCAAACTCAGAATCCTGCTATTTCCCAAGAAAGAATACTGCTGCAAGCACCTTTTTCCCCCCTCCCTTCTTCCAAAAACTAACCTCATTTTAGCCCTTTCATCTCCCATGAAAAATCCCTCATTTTCATAATTTTTCCCTTTCCCCTTCATCAAAAAACCTTGACAAGGTTGAAGACTCCTTTTTTGCCTTATCGGAACCCTCAGATTCCCTTGAAAATCATTGAAAAATTCATAAAATTCATATTTTTTATGGTGGGTACTTAAGCCCCCTTGGGCTAAGTCTTAATCCCTTTCCTCTTAAAAACCCCGGTCACATCATTTCCCATGTGCCCATGACCCCACAATAGGGTGCCTATCCACTTCAAATAAAATAATTCTCGACCAAAGTTAAAACCTTGGTTATATTTTAAAAAAATCGTCGGTTTTTATTATTTTATTAATTTTTCCATCGGTACAAATTTTAAATCATTCTGCATCGTCGATCTAATCTAAATATCGAACGGTGCGGACTCCGTCTCCCAGTGGTCCCCACTTTCCACTAACCCATCCCAAACCCCAAAACCGGCGTATTCATTCTGACCGGCCTTTGGCGACGACGTTTTTCCCGATCACCAAAGTGATTCCACTCATCGTGTGACACACGTCTTGGGCACGTTCATAAAACCGCCATCCATCGCGCGTTAACTTCGGACGTGGATTCCGCGTGATATCACCATACACCGTGTCCGATCTGGGCGGGCTATCCAACGGCTATCGCTCACCGGTTGCCCGACGATAACCAGGATACTCTCAACATCCACATCTCGCATTTCAGTACAGCATCGACGATTCTGGCCCATATTTCATCACCCCGTTTCGATCACTCGTCAACGTTTCCACTTTGACTTTCCATTTATCATTTCGACCGTCGATCTTCGCACGTATCGACGGTTCAGATTTAAGCGTTTCTTTCGCTTCCTTTATTTCCTCCGAGCACCACTCATTGGATGATGCCATCCAACGACCACGCTTCCTCCACATATCCTCCGCAGCAATAAACCTATATATGCAGGTAGGATTTTTTAATAGTTTTTTGTATTTTGCAGGGTTTAAATGGTTTTCTCGCCATTTTTGAAGAAAATTTGAGGGCGGAGGATGACGATTTTCCTGCCTTCGATTCACCAAAGAAAATCACCACAGGGGTTAAATCCACGTTTTCATCAATCATTCATGAAGTATTGATGCTACATAACCCTGCGCAGCCCTGCATACCAGCAAAAAACCATGAATCGGGCATAGTCAGAGAGTATCAGTGACGAAGACCAAAATTTATCAGAACAGAGGATTAAAGGATAGATTTTGCGGGGATTTCAGCTAAGAATGTTTATCAAAAGCCTAATCCCAAATTTAAAACATAGTTTAAAGAATATCTTAAGGGTTTTATCAATAGGAAAGTTTCCACCGCCACATCTGAGGCAAATTGATTCCTCCCAGCTGCTGAAAAGACACCCGTGCCTCAAAGTATTCAATCAGAGGCCGAATTTATTGATCGGGATCAGATATTTGTCTAAAAAAGTAGCCGAAGAGTTACTTCTGCAAGGAACTTCAATGCAATAAATATCTGCAGAGTTACTTCGACGCCACAAAGAGCCTCAAAGGTCAACAAAAGCTCCCACTGAGCTTAAAATTTATGTAAAAACATTTAATACACAGTACACCCATGTAAGTTTCTTCATTGAGCCCCTCAAAGGCCAAGAGGTCATTTAATCTGTATTAATTGTAATTGGAGATCTTTTTATCAGATCTCACCTCCTCACTCTTCTATATATACTTCTGAAGAAGATGAGTTGTTGGTTGGTTGTTGGTTGTTGTTTGATCACAAGTTGTAATACTGAAACTCTTTGAAATGAATACATAGTCTGTTGAAGTTGAAGAAAAAATTGAAGTCTTGGAATTCCTGATGATGTTGTTGCATGCTTGTGACTGTGAAGGCTCTATCATTGGATCCATGAGCTTGGCTGTTGGTGAAGTATTCTAAACTTTTTAATGTTTTTCCCCTGTTTTCATTATGTTCCATAACTTCTTACTACAACAGGATAGAAAGTATTAGGCTAAGAAATGACTCCTGGAAGCACCTTAGACCTGTTCATCCTTCACTGTTTCATGTTTTCTTCTGCTGAAGTATTTTAGAGGCTTTAATCTTTCTCTTTAGTCTTCATGCTTGTTTATTTCCTTAATAGTTTGAACAGTTGGTTTCAACATGATTTATGGTTCTCCCTGCTTGTCTGCTGCCACTTAAAAACTGTTATTGAAGTCTCCCTTTGAAGTTCTTTTCTTACAGTGAATCAAAGAGGTCTGTTTTGATCTTGCCCTTTGTCCTCACTTAAACAGTTGGCTTAAAGGTCATTATAATTATGATCATAGATGTTTTTAGGTGTTCCCTCTTCTATGACTGTAATTATCAGTGACTCTTTTATGTTTTCTAAGTCATTTAAAATAAAATCTTTGAGGAAATAGGGTGTTCCTCGAATCTTAGATTTCATTTTAAAAGTTGTTTTGAAATCATTATTTGATTAAAGGTGTGATTTGTAGAATTTATGGTTAGCCCTGTCTATCAAAGAGCTCTTTATTGTTCAAATTATGCTTTCAAATTCCCTTTGTTGAGAATTAAACCTCTCTTTCCAAATCATTAATGTTCATCTCATTCCAAAAACAAAAGGATCATGTGGCCAAGTTAGATTTTCCCTTTGATATCCCATATCCATTGATGAGTTTGTTATGACCTTTTCTTGACTCCATTGCCCAATGAACCAGATATTTCTCTATCCTATATATCTTTCCTAGGCCTTTCATGTTCTGTTGTATCATTCCAACCAAACAAACAAACAAATAAACACCTGCACTTAATAACTAGTCTAAAACCAATACTCAAAGCACACAAGATAAACCTTTGCAAACAAACTTTTGAGAGATCCCTCTCTGAGAACAGGAGGAATAGATCCTGTAACTCTAAATATTGGTTCTGATTTTGCCTTGTCTTTTGATTTTCCAAACTATCAAAACACGAGATACCAACTAAGCATTAAAGGTGCAACTATTCAAAATAATTTTTATAAATCTTCTATAATAACCGGAAAATCCAAGAAAGCTACGTACCTGTTGTTGTGTGGTGGGTGCGGGTATTAACAAAATTATACGAGATTTGCAGCTGGTCCCTGATTCAATTTGCTAAAATATAATGCCCTAAGATAACTCCTTCGGTCATCATCATATGACACTTTTCATGGCTTAAACAAAGCCTAGTGTCAATACATCTTTGCAACACCTTTTCTAAATT